>JANHGN010001275.1:82366-149105 GCA_024605025.1 Megaceryle maxima | reverse complement strand
GATTTTCTTTAACTTTTTTTTTTTTTTTTTTTAATTCTAGCTCAGTTAGACATGAATGTCAAACTAACTGCTTAAAAAGTAGTCAACTTTTGCTCTTGTTTTACACCTTTCCAGCCCCATTGGTCTAAGATGATATTAAATGTAATGAAAAAGTATGGAAAGTTCTGAATTTATTTCATCTACAAAGCAGATTCATTTAGCAAGAGGGTTGAAAACAGAATTAACAGAATATCTGTAAATCTAGTCTGAGTTTCCCTCCAGCTACCACCTCAGCCTGTTTTGCCTCCTCTCTCTGCGACTTATGAGGCATTTGTAAATGCTGCAGTGTATCTCATAGTGGTGGATAAATGTTTCATATACAAGAGAGAGAGACATTTTTGCTGTTTCTTGTAGGCGAGATTTAAATTGAATTTAAAAGCAGTGACTTTCAAAGGCCATTAAATACTCAGCCCTGATGTTCAGGAGTTGGGTACCTTACTCCCCAAAGCAACTTGGAAAACCCTAGGACTTTTCCTTCCCTTTTTCTGTCCAAACTCCTGCAATGAAAAATAAAGAAGTTAAATTAAGAGTACAGATTGGATAATATTTCTCAGGATTGGAGGAGTCCAAAGTGGCTAACAGAACCAATCTGTTTGTGTAAGTGATACGCGATTAGATGTTTGCACAGTTCTCTGTAGATGCAAGGCAGTGCTTACAAATGCTAAGTATCATTATATGTAAATTAGCTGCCTCTGCAGATTTTTTTTTCTGGTGAGTCAGCAGCTACTCGTTGCTTAAATGATGCTCTTGTACTCAGAGTACCCCTTGATGCCTCCTGAACGTTTTTTTCCCAATGGAAGATAATGCCTTTTGCAATGCAAGATCCAATTCATCTGACAGTCATGGCTTGGATGCACTGCTAAGGGGGTATAATGAGAATTGCAGATTTTCAGAGCATACTGTCCTCTAAAGCTCTTCTTGCTTCAATGTAGTGTTTTATCATATCTCTAGCATCAAATTATGGGCTTAAAATAGATTTCCAAGATGCTCTTTGGCAAAATGGTTTTATTGATACTGAACATTCGGGGGGGGGGGGGGCGGGGTGTGTGTATTAAGATTTCATAGTAATAAAAAAACTAAATTAAAATTCTGCTTTCAGGCCAAGAGCAAAGCACCTTTTACTGGTACAGACCTTTGAGGAAAACAGAGAAAAAGCCTTCTGAGAAAGGCTTCCTATCACTCTTTTCCCCCCTGACTCATCATCCCTCCTGAAAAGCTGGAAACTCAACTTTGCCCAGGAGATGAATTGGACTTCCCAAACAGCTTCATACCTAGAGCTCATTTGGGATAATTAAAATTCAGATGCAGGGTAGACATAGTCAAGTATAAGATGTAGCAATATCTGTTTACCAGCACTGTTTTCCAGTGCTTCTCAGAATCTTTTTAAGAACAAAAATGAATCAAAAAGCACAAAGCCCAACCCTGCCTCAAACAGAAAGGCTAAGCCAAGATGAGGCCTTTGTGATTCATACTGGTCAAACATAGCATGCCTACACCTACTCTGGATTCCCCTTTAAATGCATTTATGGACCTCACTATGACAAACGATTTTGGTTAACATCCCATCACAGTTGTATTCCCCAGATCCACAACTATTTTTAGCATGACTTTTGCCAAGCATGCAAGCACACCAGCCTGGAAGCATGGCCTAACCTCTCTGTTACTCAGTGTATATTTTTTTATTTAGTCTTATGGAAATACATGTTGAATTCAAACTCCTGCTTTACAAATCACTCCAAAACACTTGGGTTCAGGAGTTCACCAAGTGACTGACTGTCATTGTAAGCTTCAGTGCTCATCTCCTCCCCCTCGGTAACAGGGAGCTATTAGCCACTCCAAGATTTCAAACAGCTAGGCTGATCAAAGGCCCAGTGGTCACAGACACAAACCTACTGAGACTTAAAAAGAATGAAAAATGTGTGCTCAGTGGTGGTGTAAAATACGCACATATGTGTTCCTCTGCCTTACAGGGAGTTGCAGAGCTGAATAGAGGAAATATTCTGTATTTATATGTATGGTTTAATCTCCAGGTAATTTGGGCAACAAAAGTTATTCCAGCGTGCTGAGTAGCATATAATTACAAAATAGATAATTAGCTAAACTTGCTTAGTTCTTGTGGAGTTATTTTCTCTCTTCCTTTATTTTACCTTTCCTAGAGCAAGTTCTGCATTCATATAGGCTATAAAGCTTAACAGAAAACAGTAAACAAAATTATGTAACCATTTTCTTATAGTATTGGAAAAGGTAGAAGGAGAGCAATATTTGGAAAGTGCCCAAAAATGCAAAGCTTACCACATCTAAGTGGTGAGACAGACTGAAAAATCCCAAAGTGCTACAAAAGCTATTGTGTAATGGACCAGCTCCACAAGGTGCAAGCCTTTGCACGGGATATCCAAATTGTACACTGCAATAGTGAGGATACTGAAACAGAAAAGCAACATAAGTAACAAAGCCTGATTGATGCTTGTTGGAAGCTCATTGGGACTTCTAATTGAACAGCATTCTGCTATTTAGCCATTTCCAACAGTTCTCTTGCATGGGATTTCACTAATTCTAGCCAGGAATAAGCTTGCATGGCTGGTCTTTCCCTGGGTCTCCTCTGCCAGACACTTACCCCTATATCATAGGGTTCCAGTTGTCTTTGAAATTTCTCTTTTAGATTTGTTTCACATGGTTAAGAGACTAAGTCTGAGAGTTAAACAGGCAGATAAATGCCAAGGGACTTGTACAAGCCTCTTTTTTTCCTAGAGAATAGGCTGAAAGTCAGTTTTTGGAATACGGCCAGGGCTGCCTGTGTCCCTTCCTCCAACACTGGCCCAGCCAGCATCATATAGAGTAGCATATAGACATCAGCACTGCTACAACCTTCACTGGAGGGACAAATGAGGCCTTGCTTGTTACCTTCCTTGTGCTTACTCAGCTGCCTCTTGCTTCACAGGACTGAGGATGGATTCATCAATGTTGATGGCCAGAGAGATGTTAAGGTATTAGCTCAAGAGGGCCTTTAATCATGCTCACTCTACTAATGAGGAAAATACAGAATCATAATATGCTTTCTGCCTCAGGCAGCAAGTTAGCATAGATAAAGAGGAACTTTTCTTTCCAAGTAAAAACCTGCAAACATGGAGACTGTAGGAATTTTAGCTGGGGTTGCATAAGATGCAAATGCAGACATTTTAAATAAACACTAAGCGTTTGTGTTATGTCAATTGAAAGCTTTAGCACATTTACTGAAACTTCTTTAAGCAAGTCAGTATGTCTCAATTAAGATGTCACATCTGTAATCTCACACTTTCAGCTCCTTCTTACCAAAACATGCTAGAGAGATAACTGTAGTATCAAATGAGATTCAAAGTATCACTACAGTAGGTTGACCATCGCACACCAGTGCTATAAGCATTCCTCAACCGTCACCTTTTTTAGAGAAATAAATCATGAACTTAAAGAATATATCACAAAACCAAGATGACAGATCAACAGAATGAGATATATAGTACAGAACTGTATAGAATTCAGCAGCCTGATTCAGTGAGCTGACTTTGGATGCCGAGACTACCCAGCTCCTGTGGTATGCTAACTTTCCTACTTTGCTACTCAAAGACAGTGCAGAGTTTCGTACTGTGCTGCTGTCCATTCTTAAGGATTAGGCTGGATCTCTTCAATATCACATTACATAGTCAAAAGTTTGGAAACCACCTCTATCTGTACCCGTAACTACCTTATTCATACTGTGAGCAATTATGATTCATTTAGATGAATCATTTACTCAAGGGTCTGAGCAAGAACCATGTTGACAAACCTTGTGGAAAGTTTCTTCCCTACAAATAAATTTTGCCATGTGTACCATAGGTTTGAAAAACAAATGTGTCTTCTGTTTGGGAACAGACTCATATAGTTATTTCATGGATTCATTTAGAATCTCAGAAAGGAAGGAGGGGCATCGTAAATATTAAATGGGGGGGGAGAAAGAAAAAACCCCAACCTTTTCAAATAAATATATTTAAATCAATTTAATCAATTTTGGATGCTTTAATATAAGCAGGAATCCTGCAGGCCCTAAGCTCTGTGTGGTGGGCTCACCACAGTTCTCTTGTAGTGATCTAAAGGCTTTTGCTTCTGTAATGGTTAGGCTGTTCTCGCTGTATTACTCCTGCTTTGGTGTGAAATTACCTCCAACTCAGGAGGGTCACTTGGGCTGCTAATGGCAAGCTTAAGTTGTATGTAGGACCTTCCACAGCCAGGATTAATTTCTGCCTGTAAGCAGAATTTTTTTTTCCAAATACCATACTTGGAAGATTTTGTTTCTTTAAGCTACCTAAGTCTCCTAGTAGCAATTGTGGCTTAAGAGAACTGTTTGCATTTAAGGTATAACAAGCACATGTCTTTAGCAAACATTTACTCTAGTTTTAAAATGCAAGCTAAAATGATGTTATCTTTTCAGTAGAGCATAACTTAGCACTCCACTAAGTGCATATGGATCTAGACTTGAATCAAAAAATATGGTATTTTGTAAACAAAATATAAACAGCTCAGATGTGGCTCACAATCCATATTTCTCTTTGACAGTATAACTGCATAGTTAAAAATCCCAGCTCAAGTAGTGTGTCAAGATAGCTCTTGGAAAATGAGGGATGAGAAGCAGGAGAATATCTCTGCAGTGCCCTCCGTGCAGCTGCAGTCTCATCCTTCTTGATGAAAGACATCACTGCAACATGTTGTGGGATGATGCATTCCAGAGCAGTAAAGTCATGTGAGGGCTTAAGGCTTGCACAAGCAGACCATCAACCTTTTCTCTTCTTTCCAAAGACAGCGGACCGAAGACAAGCTTCACATATGGTGAGAGTACAAGACAACATCTCTCCACCATACTTTAAGATTTAATACAAGCTTGCATTTTGGCAGTCACAAAAAAGAAACTAATAAATTCAACTGCATTTATTAGGAAAACTATTCCTGACTAGGTCCAGACACCAGCTAGCTTTAAATAGTCCACTCTTGATACATTCATCTATCTAGAAAATATAAAAGCAAACGCTTGAGCAAACTACTAGATACTAAAGTATTGTGCAGAGTTAAAAATACCTGCATTAAAACTGGCATTTAAAGAGGCATATACTGGGAAGATACCAACAATATGGGTTATCTAACTTTGCATAATAGCCAGTTTTCTTCCACAGCAGAAATATCTATATCCTTCAAGATCTTTAGGCAGCCTGCCTGGCTGGAGAAACAGCTTACTGTACACAGGCATCCAGAAATATCCCACCTTCCCATGGGAACTCTACCTGAAGAGCAGAAAGACCACCAAAGGTTGCAAAGACACAAGCTAAGCACCCTTTTTTTAAAAGGCCCATAACAACATTGTTCCATGCGCCAAATGAAATGAGCTTCTTCCACCAGCAAGGGAGAACATATATCCACAGAATTAAAATTGAATTTTTACAGCTCAGATTCACCAACATCTACAGGATAGGGCCTATCACAGCTACTAAAACTCAAGAACATTTTTAGTTATTCACCCTAGATGGTGATAGGTTAATACAGGTATTGTGCTTCCAAGAGCATACTCTGCTCAGGAAATTAAGAAGGAACTGTTAGCACTCAAAGAATTGTTTCATTTTCAAATTGTATTTATCATATTTATAATTGAAGGCATCATGAGAAACCACTAAAATCCTGAAAAAAAAAAAAAGTGTTCCGATGAGTATTTGTTATAGATTTGATGAGGTAGGAACAACTTTCAATTATTTCATAGGAGAACAACAAAGCTCATGAGGGGGTTGGAGAACACATGAAGAGAGGCTGAGGGAGATGGGATTGTTTAGCCTGAAGAAGAGGAGGCTGAGGAGAAACCTTATTACCCTCTACAGCTACCTGAAAGGAGATTGTAATGAGAATAGCGTTGGCCTGTTCTCCCTAGTAACTAATAACAGGACGAGAGGAAATAACCTGAAGTTGTGCCAGGGGAATTTCAAATTAGATATTAGGAAGAATTTATTTACTGAAAGAGTAGTTAAGGATTGGAACAGGCTGCCCAAGGAAATGGTGGAGTCACCATCCCTGAAGGTGTTCAAAAAACACGTAGGTGAGGCTCTTTGGGATATGGTCTAGTGGTCATGAAGGTGTTGGGTAGAAGATTGGATCTGAGGGTCTTGGAGGCCTTTTCTAACCTTAACGATTCCATGATTCTATAGAAATCAATGATGACCTCATAAAGGAACACAACAGTAATTTACCCATTCAGTCACTTTACCAGACAGGCACAAACAAAAGCCACTGGCATGTAAACATATCCGTGGCTCCCCTTTCCCAGCAGCCCCTTTTCTTTAAAATTGTTAAATTAAAAAAGTCATTCTTTGCGCTCTACAAAGGGAGCAGTTTTAAGCTGCAGATAAATTAGGCAATTTACACAAAGCAGGTAGTAACTTCAGAAAAAAAACCCCAAAACAGACTACCCAATAAAGACACTTGAAACCTACATTACTAATCACAATACACATGGAAGAAGTCAAATTTGGGAAGCCACACAAGAGCTACACAATTCTTCTACAGCTTAAATCCAGACTCCTGGTCACGCCCACTGCACAGCTAGCAGAAGTGGCACTGCTCCCAAAGCCTGACCCTGCACTACCAAGCTCAGTCTTGCATTACCTAAGCAAGGATGATGCAGGAGGGCCAGGTGACAGGTCAGCACTCAGCAGATGCCAGGACGGAAGAAACTATGCCTCAGGGCCACCTGAGCTTAAATAGAGCTGGGGCCATAGGAAGAGAGCCAGCTGAGGCTGCTCAGAACAATTAAGTCTCATTAGAGATCTCTGGCCCTTGAGAAAAGTTAGGTATTAACTTTGAACAGGACCACAGAAAGTCTCTGATATGTCAGCCCTTGTGCTTATCTCGGGGAAGAGCAGATTAATGCTGCAGCAGAGCTCTTCTCCCAGCATTGTCTCCCACCACACAAAGCTGCCTACAATTCACTACCAGTATACTGGCTACATCATGAATTTGTCCCCATGTGAATATTCCATGCATGTTGCAAGCATAAAGACAAAAATACATAAACGCTAATTTCAACTTTATTAGGGTTTATGGAGTGGGACAGTGGACAAAGCACCTATAAAGCTCTGCTATCTGAAATTCCTGCAGGACTGTTTCATATGCAACACATCAGTGACAGAGAGGAAGTAGATGTCAAAAATCAGACAGGGTCTTAGGATGTGTGTGTATTTACACCATTGCAAATGGGGAAATGCTACCAATCCCAGTTTTTCAGTCCCTTTGGAGGGGTGTCAAAGATCACAGAAAGATGAAAACAAGCAGAGAGCCTAATCCCAAAATGGTTTGTTAGTGTGTTTTTTGTTCTTTTTTATTTCTTCAAAGAATTCCTCTGGCATAACTAAAACAAACAAGAACACTTGACTGCTACATGGTACAACTGAAAATTGTTATGTTGCATGGAAAACAACTCAAGAAATGGCTTGGGGAGATACATCTTTTCATCCTTGGCATTGTACTTCAACAACATACACAATGCAAGACTAGTACTTCAAGGGAAAACAGCAGTTACTTTCTTTTTTCCTCAGAAACAAAAATATTTCCTTAGGAAAAAAGACAAAACCAAAACAAACACAAAGAACCCACCCACCCACTTCCCCTTTCATACATATTCATTATTTAGTCACGCTGGAGCAGAATTTGGAAGCAAGCCATATATACAGTGTGCATACACTCAGACATTACCTGGGCTCCTTGCTATAGGGAGATACTGAAATATAGCTCATACTGTGCTCCCCGAACATAATTTCTCACCTCATTCTGTTGACTGTTTAAGATGTTCTAGTGCCTCTCTCCCTTCATGACGTGGATATGCTCATCTTTGAAGACTGGCAGGTACTAAGGGACATGGAGACTCTAAGAAGAAATTCAAGTCCAGAGGTGGACTGTGGAGGCTCAGGGACTGGTTTTGGAAGCATTGAAGCCACCACACCGTGGATGGTCTTCATGAAAGGAGAGGATCAGAGGCCCATGGAGCCAGCTCCCTTTGTCTGGGAGAGACTAAGGCCATGAGGGTCTGGGTTTGGCCCTGAGTTTGCAGCCCAGGTGACACCACACTTCAAGCCCCTGTCTCCCATCATGCTGTTTTGTCTTTTTAGACTCTATGCTGTTACCTGAACAAGAAACATTTTTGTTTAATTAGGTGAATCTAGGTCTTACCAACACGCTAGTAACCACCAGTAACAAATCACCAATACTCATTTACATAAAAGGGTTTTTTTTTTCCTCTATTTTTGTGTGTAATCCTAAGCCTCCCACAGCCCTGGTTGTACCTAAATGTTGAGCATATTACAAAATAAGACAGCAGAAAATTTTTCAAAGCTTGACAAATCCTATGACACACTTGATATTTCAATTTATACCTTAAAAACTCGAAAAAAAAAAATATTTACCTGCAAATTATTAGTTAAGTTTGTAGTGCAAATCAATCTGTAATGTACTTACACACCAAAACTGCTTCGAAGGGAGAAAAGAACCGTGAGAAATTAAGAATTTAAATAAAGAATAAGAGCATAATACGTAGTAATTCCTACAATGGGAAAAATTACAATGAGCTATTTTTAAATGAAATTAAAAGTGTTGTAAGTAAACACTAAGAATATTCCATTTTTTGTTTACAGAATCATTAGCTGAAGGAAGGAATGAAACTCACAAAGGAAAGGGAATTAACATTTGTTGACATTTTACTGCTTTTAGTTTTTATGTAAACTCAAAGCAATTAAATTATGTTTAAGACATTTTTGCTGTAAGTAGTTTCCATTTACATTCCTAGAAATAGTAATCCAACTATTTTATTGCATTGTTGGGAGCCCTGTAGCAACAGACCAAATATTTAGCAACAGCTCTGTTTGCCATCTCTAGAGCTGGAAACCAAAGACTTGAATCAATTTAATTGCATCAGTGTTTCTCGACTACCGCACCAGAATGTGTTGTTCTTGAGTTTAAAGGGTCTATTCCTACCCCCCCCCCCAAGCAGTCTCAAAATAAACCTATAAATCCTTGTTCTGTAGCACATGAATTATCAGTAACTTCGAAATAAATGAAGACAAAAATGGTTGAATATTTAAACGTGTAGCAACTCCATCCCATGATAGATCATTTCAAACCAAAATTCATTTTTTTTTCTTTGATATCTACTACTGCTATAAACTTCCAGTTTATCATATAACATTACAATTTATGGTATAACCAGCTTGTGTACTGACTATAAACCCTTTGTCAATGCCACTGTAAAGACTTTATAGTCCATAAATAATAGAAGAGCGATAGTATCTATCCTTCTTATTTTGCCCAGCACATCCAAAATATAGGACTCTAAACATGTCAGAGGATTTGCTTGTTTTACATACAATATGGGTTATGTAAAAAAATAAAAAAGGTACATTTCTCTATTTGGCTTACACAAAGCTCATTCAAATACACAGAAAATAAGTCACAGGTGGGAGTTTGCCTTTTATGTTTTAAGCCAGGACTAAGAGACACATACAAACAAAAATCGGTTTTAATTCACTTCAGCATTCATCTATGTCCAGGGACTACAAGATAATTAATTTCCTATCTCCTAAATTATTGAAAAGAAGATCGCTTTTCTTCACATGTCATCACTTAGGGAGGAATTTACTTAGAACTCTGTATGTATTGTATTACCTTCTTCTGGTTCTCCATGGTGTATTAGTTTGGTCAAGACATTCCTTTCTCTCCCAGTGTAGCAATTCCAGACCCAAATCTCTTGTGTTTTTACCTTTACAGCCCACTGAAGTTGATGTTATTTAGGAGGGTTTTCCCTGACACTGAGGCAGAATGAAGACAAAGACCTTTCCTCAAGTCACACCCCTTCGTGCGGCACATGACAAACCACTAACAGCCTCACTTGCTGTGCTATCCAGGCGCAAGGACTTGTCAAGGCTTGTGTTTCTGCCTTCTCCTCTGCATATAGATTCCCATAGAGGGGTGGGTTATTTTGGTTTTTTTCATACCACTAGTGAAAGACAGAATGGGACAGCTTCAAAACGAATGTACAAGGAAGTGTTACAATTTTAGTTTAAAGGACCCTTTATACCCCTCCCATTTTTGTAAGTAAAGAAGTTAGACTGAAGATCATGAAAATAAGTTGCCAATCTGTCCATGAATTCCACGCCAAACTCTTATCTCAGATGTAGAAGGCAAACAAACCTTCCTTTGCTCTCATCCATAGCATCAGACATTTCTTGACATGCTAGATTGCTCTCTCGGTACACAAAATTTCCTCAGCCTGTTCTTCTTTCCCTCCCAGTGTTGACGAGTGTTTTTCACATTCCACAGCTCTTCTCCTGGACCACTCATGGCAGGATGCTCATGTTGTCTCACCAGGGACTGGCCCCTTCTCGTCAAATCCTTGCAAGTGGGATAGGCCTTCTGGCACAAAGTCTCCACCTGTTGATCCTGCAAACTAAACTTCTTAGCGATGCTTACACGTTCCCTCAATGGATTCTTACATTGCTCTCACTTCCTACAAATTGGCAGGTGCCTTCATTTCTGTTTCTTACCTCTTTTATCAACTCTCAGAACAGTGCCTATTGACACCTGTCTCACGGCAAAATATAAAGGTAGGGCGAGAACTTTTTCTCCCTTTTGAGCTCAATAAGGAGAAAAAAAAAAATCCCAAACCTATACCTTATTTTTTTCCAAACCCAGGAAAGGGATGGGTCCCTTCTGGGGTGGCATATTGCAGATCTCCACAAGATCACATTCCTATAGCTCTTCTCCTCTTAGGTCCCCTGTCAGTGCTGCTGAACCAAACACAGGCAATGAAATACCCTTGTGAGTAGATGTAGCACATCTTTAAATGTTGATGTATTCAAATATCTTTATAGAGAATACAACACAATAAGTCTCAGGTGAACCCTTTGGGAATTCCAGGAAAAAGGCTGCCTAATCTCCAGTTAAACAGGCCTATTATCTCTCACTCCCCATGAGAAAGTGAAGCAGAACTGATTTGATTAAGAGCAAATTAACCTCTCTAACACAGCTACCCAGGGTTTTACACCTGTCACTTTACTATGACAATTTATATTTATTCAAAAAGCCATGAGACAGTAAATTAAACATTGCCCTAATTAGAAAAATGTCATATGTTACAGTGGGGTAGCAAACCGAACTAATTTCAAACAGTTCTTGTGCAAAGTACATTTCAGTACAGCATTAATACAAGTAGAGTCAATATTTTTTACACTGTCACAGTTGAGCTGAATGCCAGCACGCCACAGGTGTATATTTAAAGTTCTGTCAAACAAGAAGGGTGGACTATATTCAAAGTTCACCATAGACCCAAATTTGTTTAAGAAAAGCCATCAACACCTTAATTACCGTATACTCCACTACTGTTTCTACCTTCTAATGTCACAGCATAAACCAGTTCTCCTCTTAATTACATCTGTTGGCACAGCAACATGTTATTATGGACTAGATAAAGGGTAAACTCTTCAATAGGTTACAAAACCATATATTGCCAGATATCAGTTAGATTTACATTATCAGACAATTACTTACTGGTGAACTCAGCATTTCACAAAAGTTGTACAATATAAATTAGTAGTCTTATAGTAAAGCCCTTAGATATCTTATAACCATGTATAATACCTTGCATGCTTATTCTGAAACAAGAACAAGAAAGGCCAAGTTGTGACTGTTCACTCAACTCCTGCTCAGAACATGGCTAACACACAGCTCATGCTAAAGCCTGACATATTTTGGGATCAGTGCCATTAGGTCAAAGTGAGGGCAACACGTAGGCAGGACAGAATGGCCAGAAGGGGCTAGAGGTCACCTGCAGCTTGCTATCCCCTCCAGCCATCATCCTTGCACACGGATGGAGGCGCAAGGATTGTTGATTATCTGCATGAAGTGGTTTTCTTCAGAGTCCACTAACTCTTGGAAATTACAACAACCAAACTTCCAACCTGGAAGATGGAAACATATAAGTTTACCCCAAAAGCTCTGGAAACAGATCCAACAGCAAGTAGACTGCTGAGGCTTTCATGCTTCCCAGTGTGGTACAGGGGGTACCTGCACTGTGGTGATGAAGGAGCACTCACTGTCGGTTAGCTAAATAGTTTGCTTACAAGTGCACAGGTTATGAGTTACAATTTATGAACTGGAGAACTTGTGAGTTAGAAACCTCAGGAATTAAGTGATAAATGAGTGAAGTAATTTTGTCTGTTTGGTTGCATTTTTTTAAACTTGTTACCTTTTTAACAGCTTTAGCTATGTTGCTATCTAAAAGGAGTATGCATACTGTAATTACAACAGAGATAATAACTCTTTTGATAAATAAGTACAGATTATATAAAAAATTGTTCAGAGTTGCTCTGAGGAAACCATATAATAATGAAGCTATCTGAACTCGAACAAGAAAATAATTTAGGTCATTATTCCTAGCAATAAATATTGGACATACATGCTTGTTTGTTTTGCTTAGCTTGCTAAAAGGAGGCCAGAATTTTATTTTTTTTTTTTTATATATATATTTATCTATAGATGTAGATTGTCTATATTATATATAATTATCCATTTTAGATATATGTATATAAATATAGATAAGCACATATACATAGATAATTATATACAGAAAGAATGCAGCTATTTACCAGTAAATGAAGGATCTTGACAGGATGGGTGGGAGGAGACACAATGTTTATGACACACAGGCATGATAAACACCAGCTGAAGGTTGGTATAGTAGCAAGAGTTCCTGCTGCAGTTTATACATAAAGGTCTTTGCCCAAATTACAGCTTTGCCCCCTCTTTTCCTCCCCATCTGCAAGGCTGCTTCTTCCTGCACTGCCCAGCCGTGGTAGAGCCCTGTGCAAGGGAAGGCAAGTTAGCTCCCACTGAGCCTCTCCTCTTCATTTGCTCCCTTAATTTCTGTGTGTGTTTCTCTTCACAATCCATACATCCTCAGACTTGCATTTTGTCTGGGAGATGCTAAAACGGTCTATATTCACCTTACTAGTAAATTGATTGAGAAATTAAGGGATCATCTGTGTAAGTGTTTATCACAGAAGGATAGTCCCTAGACCTTTCTCCAGAGCCACTGAAGGACAGATCCAAGTAAAGCACATCTTCAAATCTAATGCAGCCATTATCCCTCATCAGATTTGTTTTTAAATAGATAACATCAGAACCAAAGAGAGCCATCAGAAGCAGAAGTCAGAAAGAGAAATAAGTGATTTGCAATGGCAGTTTTATAGCTGTAAAAGAGTAAATATCCATTAAATGGTTCTGCAAATCTTCTTGTTTTAGCACAAATAAGAAAAGTCTACCAATAATTTTTATACTCTTTACAGGTCACAAAGTATAGAAAGTTCCTCAATTATACTGTCACAGATAACCACTATTTTTATGCATTATCATCAAGTTTCCAGGCTTCATGTATAAGGGACTAGCATCATAAATGTACAGACATCATGCATTATTTTTTGGAATGACCTTGACTTTACAGCCCAAGCTGTTAGCCAATCCATAGCTGTCACCACTAAACAACCTATTGTTTCTTCCTTAATTTTTAAAGCACAATAGTCATATAGCTTCAAAACTGAAAGACATGGATAATTAAAGATGTATAGATTATCCCAGAATAATGCATTACATTCAGTCTGCCTTGTCACCAACCCTCATATTCAATGGAGATAAACTTGTCAGTAATGTATTGCCTGATTCATTGAATTTTGCTTAATTCGGATTCATTTCTATACATCTCACTCATTTTAAAGATTTTAAAATTATTTTGGCAATATGTGTGGAGACCACATTAGGGAGTATCTACCAGGAAAAAACAAATGAACAAACAAACAAAAACAAAACCAAACCAACCAAACAAAACACCCCGCAAAAACAAAGAAAAAACCACAGAAACAATAAAATCCATTCTCCTTAAAATGTGTCAAGCAATCTAACTTAGAATAGCAGCAAGCAGCCTGTCTTTTAATTTGGGATGCCATTTCTAGTCTCTTAGTCTTCTCATGGGCTGAGCTGCAGAGACAATTAACAACCCACACTGCCTCATGCTCTTTGCCAGTTTAGCCTGAATTAGATAATTCACATGAGCCAAATGAAGTTACAGACACTTGATAGTGCATCATGGCCCTAAAATTCACATATCCCATCGGAAATCTCATCAATTTGTCCAACTTCAGAACAATTTGCTGGAATTTTTGGGGTATTCTCATTTCCTGGGACTCTTTGAAATAATTATGTCCTTTTTTTTTTTTTTTTGAGAACATGCTTTAGGAAATTCTAATATGAGTAAAGGTAAAAATGTTTATTTTCCCTTAGAATGCCTTTAACCAGCCCAAATCCCATATGATTTAGGATGGAAAACTTAATATTACTCAAGAAAATAGCAGTGGGGTTACAAAGGTGCCATTTATTTCCCCTCTAAGTATCCATTCAGAAATCAATCCTAGTGCACCTGCAGGTTGGAATTTGTCCAGCTCTCTCTCGCACGCTCAGTGGCTGCTCTGTCTGCATCGCGCATCCCTCCAGACAGCACGCAGCCAAAATGGATTCTGCTCCTGCAATCGTTTTGAAATGGAGCAAATGAATAACAGCAGCCGTTCATGTCAAGCACAAGCTGTAGCAACAGATCCCAGGAAGGAATATTTTTAGAAGACTTAAAAACTGAAGTTTGCTTTCAGGTTGTGTGTGGATCAGGGAAGAAATGACAGAAGTAACAAGGTGGCACCTTGTAATTTGATTGAAAAAAAAATGGAGTTATGGATCATCTGAGAATAAGACAGGCTTAAAACAAAATCATTTTTTATACATTAACATTTTAGGAACATGAAGCCTTCGGGAAGGAAGGAATAAAAGGAAATACAGAAAGAGAATCTTGTTTGTACATACCCTATGTATCATCAGGAAATTCCTAAGGAAATAGCAGCTAAAAGTTATGAGGGAAATAGGCACATCAGCTCTCAGATACAGTAGATTTTCTGTTCTTTTTGAAACAACAAGCAATGAAAAAAAAAAAAAAGAAGAAACTGTAGGGGTTATAAAAATAGCTCTCTACCAAAAAAAAAAAAAAAAAGACTATATATACCAATCAACAAGCTCTTTCCCTGAGGTATTTTTCAGACTATAAAAATTGAAAGTTACAGAAAATTAGACTGCAGGAAAATACCATAGCAGCAATATTAAATTTCTGTAAGATGACAAGTAAAGAGATGGGCAGGACCACAGTATATGCATTGGATCACAGAGGTGACAGTAAAGAAAAAACACTTGCTCTTTGTAATCATTAACAGCAGAGCACAGGTGAATCATTCCTGTGTGTAATTCCCAGTATCCCAAAATGGCATGAAAAAAGTAAATAATAAAGGCCACCCGAATTAAGAGATTAATCTGTTTTGTAAAAGTTCATTATCCGGACCAGGCTTTGAATATGCTGGGTGATGATTTCAGACTGCAGTTCAATACAGTACAATTCAGAGCTACAGGACTTGGATCAACCCAAAAGTCAGAGTGTGTATGTTAAGCTGATGCCCACTGTCTCTCTAGCCACAGAATATACACTGCAGTTCAGCTGATGCTCAGTTTTCTTTGTTTTCTTGAGGCTAAAGAAAAAGAGCCAGCAATCAGATCAGTTTCCCAATCCATCTGAAAATGAAACAATTTTTTCCTAGCTACACCAGAGAGTTGTGCAAGCTCCCTGGATAGCAAGTGATGACAACAGAAGGGAGATGTAGAAATTCACAGGTACAGGGAGAAGACAAGATACAGCACAGTCTGAAGTTTACTTAACCATGAAACTATGCTTCATACCCAAGCTTTAAAACTTCTTAAATCACAATGTTCACATCCCCAAAAAGACAGCCTGATCAACATGAAATTAGCTTGAAAATCATGAAACTGAGATACAACGAACATATGTTATTTTGTTTACCTTGCTGGGTCTAGAAAAATATGAATCTTAATAAAGCATTCTAGTATGAAAGATGTAAGACAGTGACACCTCGTGATGGTGGGAGATTTAAACATGGCGAAACCAGAAGCGGCGTTCAGACCATGAACAGTGAGACACTGTTGGTGTGTGACTAGCAGGGTGTGTGGGGGGACACACAAGAGAGTAAATAATAAATACATAATAATAATAAAAAGGCACGTACAGGACTAGAGATGGTTGTGAGCCGGACAAAAGCTCCTGCCAGAAAAAATGTGGCAACCCAGTCAGAGGTCCTTCAGGAGCGTGCAGGTGTCCAGGCCTCTGGCTGCAGAGCATGCTGGAGCCTGGCACTGCTAGCAGAGAGCGATGGGGATAACACCCGTGTCCAGTGTGACCAGGTGAATGATCTGCTCAGCCTGGTGGCTGAGCTAAAGGAGGAGGCTGAAAGGCAAAGAACAATACGGGAATGTGAAAGGGAGACAGACTGGTGGAGTCAGGTCCTACCACCCTTGAGGACAGGGCAGCAGGTGGAGACTCCATTAGAAGGAGAGGAAACCCTCCTTCCTTGTCACCAGGTGAAAGAAGGGATCCTAAGAAATGAGGGAGAATGGAAAGAGGTCCCTGCTTGGTGAGGCAGGAGAATCACCTCCCAGCCTCCCTCCCCTTTCCAGTTGCCCTTGCACAACAGGTATGGGGCTCTGGAAATTGAGGGACAAACAAATTATGATCGAGATGAAGGTCCATCAGGGGAGTTGGACAATTTAAGTTGGTCTCTCCCATGCATTAAGACCAGCTCTAACAAGACAAAAAGGAGGGTAATTGGCAACTCCTTTCTGAGAGGAACTGAGGGCCCCATATGCCGGCCAGATCCACACTATAGGGAAGTCTGCTGCCTCCCTGGGGCCAGGGTCAGAGATATTACCAGGGAACATTCTGGTCTGGTATGGCCATCAGACTATCACCCTGTATTGATTATCCAGGTTGGTAATGATGATGTTATGGAGAGAAACCTGAAAACAAAAAATACTTCAGGGCCCTGGGGAGATCCCTTGGTGGCTCAGGAGCCCAGGTGGTGTTCTCTTCAATCCCTTCAGCAGCAGGGATGGATACTGAAACCTGATTAACCTGTGGCTGAGAGGCTGGTGCCACCAACAGAATTTTGGGTTTTTTGAGCACGGGGAGCTTTATGCTGCACGGGGTCTGCAGGCGGCAGACAGAGTTCATCTGTCTCAAAGGGGGAGAAGAGTCCTTGCACAGGAGCTGGCTGGACTCACTGAAAAAAGGGCTTTAAACTGGGTCTGAAGGGGGAAGGGGATAAAACTAGGCCTGCTAGAGTTGAGCCTAAGGGTGGCAGGCCACTGTTAGGAACTAAGTCCTTAGCCTGGCTCAGGTGCCTTTTTTTCTGGTCATACCAGATCATACTCCTTATGTGTTTGATTGCTAGAACTAATGATGCGATGTACTTTAACAGCTATGGTAAAGCCTTTGTTTAAGAGTCTTTGTTTCAATAAACAGCAAATAACAAAGTGTAGTTTGGGTAGAATTAAATCTATTATGTTTAGGAATCAAGATAGGTCTGGAAGGGAAAATTCTGTGTATGAGGATGCATTTAGTTATGAAAAGACCTAAAGATAATTAGATGTATTAAGTCCCAAGAGATGCACTTCTGAGATAGTCATGGTGAGCAATGGGGTATAGCCAGCAGAACTAATTTCTGCTTTTTGGACAATCTCAAATTTAAAGAAGGAACTAACTCAAAGGGTGTTAGAAGGAAGTAAAGATCCACTTATATTAAAAAAAAAAAAGGAGAAAAAAAAAGAAAAAAATCTATGAAACTACAAAATTCATTATTAACTCTCCAATGACTCTTGATAATAGCATTACTTTCTTTGGATGGATTGTGAAGATCTTAAAAGAGGAAATTTAAAATATATTATACAATTTCTAGCAGGTTAAAGGCTGCATGAACACCTTTGAATTATTAGAAATAATCTAGGCAAGCAACACCTCCTCCTCTCCATTTCTAGCACTGCTCAAATGCCTACACAGTCCTATTCTTTTCTAGCCATTATGGACATATTAGGTAAAGGTACACTTCAGAAATAGGAAGCTATATTTAAGGAATCATGTCTCATTTCCTATCTCTCTGTAGGTTTTCAAAGACAGCATTGCTTATATTTAGTAGCTGTTTTACCAAGAGAAGAGAAATACTTCTTTGAAGAGAGGTTGCCTTCTTAAAATATGTTTCAAAATAATTTTCCATCTTCAAATACTATAAATCCATGCTAAGAAGCCATAGCAGTTAAATGCCCTTGCAAAGGAGTAAATGGTGACTGAAATGGGCCAAAGGCTAAGGCATTTCAGGGAGTTAGTTATTAAGTTTGCTTCTGTATTTAAAGTAGAGATGACCCGATTGAAGTGATAGCACTAATTCCTTCATGAGTATGAATTTGCATTGTTGTATTAAACATTAATAGGCGATTGGTACATGCTGGCAGTTTTTCTCTAGGGACACCCTCTGGGGAGGAAGCCCAAATATTATATAAATGCCTGCATATCTCCAGCAAGACAGCAAGAAATGCTATCATGACAGAGTCAGGAGGTGGTCTAATTACTGGGCTCTGAGTTGAATCATCTGTGACAGTAGCATGAACTTAAAAAGAGGTTCCATCTGGTTCATGTAACTGAAACCCTGGCTGATAGTTGCACATGCCTTTGAGTGCAGCCCCAAGAAGGGGAAAGAAGGGTGACAAGGATGCCAGGGTATTGCAGGATTTGGGTATGCAATGGGCTGAGGGCCAGAATATGAAGTAGGAAGAAAATACAGTGAAAATGCTAAGGGCTCTGTGCAGCTGGTGGAGACATGGGCACAAGCTCATTGCTGCTTGTTTTTCTAAATTCTATGCAAGCAACACAATGATGTATAACTTCGGGCGGATCTGCTTTTAAGAAATACATAGAAATATGTTTTTTTTCTAACCCTTATTTGCATTTTTATTTCATGTTGCCAAGTTTATTTCTCTCCGAACCTCAGCAATTCACCAAAGGCCGTTTTGCAAACACTATTTTAAGAAACTCTTTCAG
The DNA here is from genome assembly GCA_024605025.1 of Megaceryle maxima. NCBI lineage: Eukaryota > Metazoa > Chordata > Aves > Coraciiformes > Cerylidae > Megaceryle > Megaceryle maxima. The sequence goes on along the minus strand of JANHGN010001275.1, from coordinate 130,009 downwards.
AGTTCTGCCTATTACAACATTTTGCTTTTCACTTGTTTGAAGTGAGGAAGGAAAGGACTTGGGGCACTTAAAACTCCTTCAGCATCATCAGTAGTGAGTCTGTGGATTGCAATAGATACACATAGACCATCATGCACTAAATATTCTGTCTGTGAAATATAAGCATTTGATGCTTCAATGTAAGATCTACTTAATATTTCATTGTCCTACTATGAAATAAAATACCAAAAGCCCCTGACATGTATATAATTGGCCAGAAATTCACATTAATATAAACTGTAGATATCCAGAGCTGGAAGTCCATTGAGTTTGTTCCACAGTCCAAGTAAGAAGCAAGATGTTAATAAATACGTTAAGTGTATTTAAGATTCAGTGATGCAGACTTAACAGAGCAGACTAGTGGCATTTCAGATTCTTGATAATACCCAAGACATCTGGGTGGGGCTGAGACACATGACACAAGAACTAGGGAGACCCATGTCCCGTTAATGAAGACAGTGGATTAGTAGTAATCACAGCTGAGGCACAACCACTATGTTTGTTATAAAATAATCTGAAAGATTCCCAGCTTCCGTTCAAGCTTTGGTGATGAATTTTGATTAAAAAAAAAAAACAACCCAAACCCATTTGTTAGAATTTTAATTAGTTGTGCTGGTTTTGTCAGTGCTAGAGATGGCTGAGTATGATGGAGTTTGTGTCCCAGGGGACTTCTTCCTGGCTGTCTGAAACCGAATTTGACCTCTAAGGAATGGAATTTTTTCCATCCCAATAAGATAGCAGTTTTCTGAAGGAGGATGGGTTGTAGAAATCTAAAGATTTCCTCAAGCTTTTTTTGTTGTTTTTTTCTGTGATTATGTTATATGTACTTGTATTGTAACTGTTGAAGCTTTGTTATGTGATGCTTTTGAGTGATATCTGCCTGAGCACATATGTCACAATCCAGTAATGTAGATCAGTTTGATACCTGCTACTTAAACCTCCTAATGGTATATTAAAGTTAAGTAAAATTATTCTCCTGTTAGTGGCCAAGAGAATTATGTAAGCCAAGACAAATTCACAAAAGCCCTAGTATAGAGAACTGTTTCCTAATACAGATAAGGATTTTATAAAAAGTGATCTGTGACGTTTATCTTTTCATCACAGTTGATGTTGGAATTATTTTGGCCATGTTAGTGCTTTATATTATTTTGACAGCTGGAATGGAATTGATTTTTTTTTTTTCTCCCACCAACAGTAAGAATAAAGCCTTTAAACTACTCTCCACCTGTTATTTTTATGGGAAAAGAATCCAGGCTTTGAAACAAAGCAAACAGTATTAATCATAAAATATTTTTTTATATTCCAGCCATGAAAGTCATGGAATTAACTTGCAACATCATAACTTGGGTGTGTGACTACTTCCTTAGTCTTCCATTGGAATGATCTGCAGCCTTGTTATTTCTGCAAGATAGAAGCATTATCAGCTTAATTTAGAATAATTAAAACCTATTGCAGAGGCATGCACAAATCCTGATTTTTGATCATGTGAGCAACTGATGGTACTTGTATTCATGAGTATTCTCCAGAGCAGGTTTCCCTTATAGTCTGATTTTTCATGTTGCAGTATTTAGTAATTTATAATACATGATTTTTTACACCATTGCTTTTTTAAGCTATGAAAGATAATTGGATCCCAAAGAAGAGACTTATCTCTCTTTATCTAGTCTTCTTTACTCTTCAAACAAAATTATAATGTGGATTTCTGATGGCTGGTTTCAGGCAATAGATTATTTTAAATTCTAAATAGAGAAAGAGATTTTAATTTCATTGTGAGAGCAGTCAGAATAAATTAGTTGTGGGGGGGATGGACCTCAATAAATGCCTCCCCCCCTGGATAACTATCTCAGAGAATATCTAGGATAAGCAAAAAATTATTGACTGAGAAGTCTGTTACTGGTTTGGTGTCGTTGTTTGATTTTCTTGGGGGTTTTTTTGTGGTTTTGTGTTGTTTGGGGTTTTTTGTGTGTGTTGGTTTTAGAATTTTTCTTTTTTTTTTTGTATTCTAGCATTAGATGTCTGTGAACAACTTTAAGACACCTATTCCTATTAACACAGAGTGATAAATTTATCCATCTTTCACGCTGTTCTAAAATTGCCCCTGAAGTAGCTACTACAATGTTCATGTGGCAAAATCCCAAGCAGCCTTTAATGCTCCCTAACTGGAGTAAACTGTGTAAGCTCACAGCAAACAGCCATCATTAACAGGTCAACTTCTCAGAGCTCTTACTGCTCAGAGGAGCATACCTCATAAGGTGTTGAATAGCTCCTGCCAGAGGCTTTGTAGCCTGCAACTCCTCATTGCTCTGCAAAATCTGAATGTAACAGAAAAAGTGGCAGGGAATTCCTAAAATAACAGTACGGACAATAACCTGGGTACCATAGAAACTACCACTGCAAGGAAGAGCTTCCTCTGGCTTTGCTGTTCAAATACTGAGAATGCAGAGACTTGTTAAAGAAAAAAAAAATGGTGTCATTTTCATGTCCCATGATCGTCTGTTTGCTGCATCCCTCATTTTCTTCCCGTGTGAGATCAGCTCTGCACAACTAACTCTAATGGCCAAAACTTGTGTCTCTTTCATGATGCTGTCTGATGAAATTTCATCTCAGAACCTTTTATAGCGTGTTGCTTCCCATCATTGGTCTTCAGGCAGTGAGATTATTCAACCTTCATGGCTTTTCTTATCATATGAGGCAACACAAGCTGTCTTGTTGGCGTCCTGCAGTGGCCATCAACTTTGTACCTTCCTCTTCTCTGCTGAGCTGCAGAGGTTTTTGTGTTAGCAGGTGTGAGAAAGTCTCAGAGCGTGTGATATCAGCCCTTGGCTCCTGGAACAGAGAATACCTTTAATAGAAATACCTTACTTTGTATGCAATGGGATGACTACCAAAGCTTCTCAAGCTCTATCTCTTAGCAAAATTCTCTTAAAAGGGGTGCAAGGAAAAATGCCATCCAGACAAACAGGAATGAATCTAGCCTGCTAAGATGCTGTTCATGTGCAGGAAGTATATTTATTAAGGGAAGGATTCCCAGGCTAGACAGCTGTCTGCACTGTGCTTTCACACCTATGCTGAGAAAGACATGTTAGAATCCAGGGCACATTTCAACATGATAAATAGCTTTCCAAAAAGAAACCATGGGCTTTTCCTTCCGGTCAGCAAACTCATAATCTGGTGGGGAAACCTGTTAGATTTGCTGGCAGAAAGAACTCCCATGTAAGTGACAGTCTGTTATAATTTGCATTGCCTGTTGCCTGGTTTCTCCAGGCTATTTGAATTAGCCTAGTCAGTGTTGGATGAGGGGTCACCAAGGAACACTTCTGAGTTGCAGTTGGTGGCCTTCTAGCTAAAATTCTTCAGCAGTGGAGTTAATATGCAGGTGTTATATCTGGATGGTTGGGGAAGATGGACTGATCAACTCAGGAAACATCTCAGATCTTGTTCTTTCAATGGCTTGTTGTAAGTTTCACAATGTGCAGAAGTTTTTTTTTTAACCCAATATCCTGAGCTAATTTTGAAAGAAGTTCTGCCTTTCTAGATTTCCACCCACATTTCATTTAAATAAGTTATTCTTCACCTTTTGTTCCAGGCTACCATGTTCTGTTAAATGCTACTTCAGAAATGACTGCCTTTTACTGATGGGTGAAATAATCTCTCCACAAAGTCTGGAAATTATTTTCAGTCAGGGAGGTATTTTAAGCTGCTTTGAAGTGAGAAGTGCAGGATAAGGGGGATAGGCAGTGCGTGGGACTATGAAGTAGGTATTATGTGTTCTTTATTGGTTTCTGATACTTGGTGCCTTATGGGGTTTTGAGCATGTTGCTTAATTTCTTGTTATTACCATATTTTTTTCAGAAAAAATGTCACATTATTTTGCTGCCACACCTGGAAGAGGTTGAATGGAACAAACATGGAATCACAAAACTATTTTTATATTAGCTCAGTGGGACAGACATAGGAAGTTCCCTGTGTGGTCTTTCTTTGGACACACATCTCAGATAAATCTAGCAGGTTTAATTGAAGTGATGGGCATGCTATATTAACATCCCTTTCAGACACCAAGATGTCTTGCTGTTGTGCTCAATGCTGCTTTTTTACTTCTTGTCTTTCAACAGATAGGCATGTAGATGTGGAAAGCATGTTGCTATTTATGATGGTCAGACAGTTGCATGCCTTTGAAAAGGACCTACGATGCAAACATCTAATTCATCAAACTATGAGTCTATGTGCTTCCATTTCCATATTAATCACCGGACTCTCTGCCTTACTTTAATGAATGATTACTTTTTATTCACTCACCTGTCTATGTCTCCTGTGACCATGAAGGGGTGTAGGTGCCTATGCCTATAAGAGTTTTTGCTGCCCCACAGGTCAGAGTAGATGTTCTGACACATACATGTCTGCTCAAGTTGGGAATGAGGACTGCCATCTATTTTTCTCTGCCATTTAGAAGACCATGTAATTTCAGGACTTATATTAAGAGTGACAGAAACACTGATTTCTGAGCACTGCTCATTTCTGCTATGTCTGTTTTGTGAAAATCCTGTCTTGAGGACTACTCACAGGGGAAACAGAAAAGAGAGGGCAACAATCTGTGTGAAATCACTGGGGTCTTGGTGGGTCTCACACAGTAATGTCACAGATCTCTATGTTGCTGTGCTCAGTAACTGTTAGCTGAGATACAATTGCTCTATCAGACTGCTCATGGGGTTTAGAGGTGGCAATCACAACCCAGGGATTTATACATCTCTGCTCACGAAAAGTAATTTTGCATTTGGGTCACAACAACCCTCGGCAGCACTACAGGCTTGGGGACCAGTGGCTGGAGAGCTGCCGGGCAGAAAGGGACTTGGGGTGCTGGTTGACAGATGACTGAATATGAGCCAACGCTGTGCCCAGGTTTCCAGGAGGGCCAACAGCATCCTGGCCTGTATCAGAAATAGTGTGGCCAGCAGGAGCAGGCAGGTGATCATGCACTTGGCACTGGTATGACCACACCTGGAGTATTGTGTACAGTTTTGGGCACTGCGGTATAAGAAAGACAGAGGTACTGGAGAAGGTACAGAGAAGAGCAACAAGACTGGTTAGGGGATTGGAGAACATGTCCTATGAAGAGAGGCTGAGGGAACTGGGGTTTGTTTAGTCTGGAGAAGAGGAGGCTGAGAGGTGACCATATTGATCTCTACAACTACCTGAAGTTGGAGGTTGTAGAGGTGTGGGTGCTGGCCTCTTCTCCCTTGTAACTAATGACAGGACAAGAGGAAATGGCTACAAGTTACGCCAGGGGAAATTCAGATTAGATATGAGGGAAAATTTCTTTAGTGACAGAGTAGTTAAACATTGGAATGGATTGCCCAGGGAGGTGGTAGAGTCACCATCCCTGGAGGTATTCAAAAATGAGTAGATGTGACACTTCAGAGAATGGTCTAGTGACCATGGAAGTGTTGGGCAGAAGGCTGGGCGTGATGATCCTGGAGGTCTTTTCCAACCTTGATGATTCTATGATTTGCAGCTCTTGTATTCTTAATTCTAATGCTGAGTGAAACACAATGGCTGTGGAACAGCACAATTCGCATGTCCTTGCAAAATCTACATTATTTGCTCTGATTATGGTGTCCATCTCCTTACCTGGCCCAGACATATGGTAAAAGAAATGCAAAAAAATTGGTCCCCCTAAGAAACCCGGTGTTCACAAAGTCTTAATAAAATTAAAATGTAATCTCAGTATCTCCTTAATGCTCCTGTAACCTGTATGCCTTTAATAGTCTGTACTATTTACTGCCAGTTCAGTTATTTGGTATGATAAGTAAGCCTAATGCTTTAATGTTTGCTATTGTCCTACTTTCAAAATCCCTTATAGATGCAAGTTGTATAAAATTTAAATAAGAAATGCTGCACGTAGTCATCACTACTGTTATCTAGAGGAAGGGAATGCCATTTCCTTTATTTAACCTGCCAGCCTGTATCCCCCTAGGTATATTTCTTAGAGTTAAAACCAATAGTGTTCCAGCTTGTAGACTGCTATTTCTCATTAGCTTTGCAAGTATGTCCTACTGCTGTGTTCTGCACTCTTGCTCAACGTGGTCTTGCTACTGGTGTCAGTCTTAGCCAGAATGAATATCAGAAAAGTTTGGAGATTGGAATCATTTATTAGTGGCACTTTAGCAGTAAAAGGGACCAGGTGGAAAGCAAGGCCTTGCTTGCCTTTCTTGCCTTTTTTTTCTTGTGTGTGTGTTTTTTGGGTTTTTTTGTTTCTTTGAGTATTGTTGCAACAGAGGCTCCTTCTAGTACAGTGCAACTTCTTCTGTTTGATCCTACTGCCAAAATATTGCATATTCTCTTACTCTCCACTCCTATCATCACAGGTGTCTGGTTTTGTTTTGAGGTCTTGATTCTGTGTTTTAAGGCTTGACAACTTATAACTACACAGCTTGTTATAATAGCCTGTAGAAAGAGCCTTCTTGATTCATGTGTATCAAAGTGCATGACTAAACCCTCACTGTATACCTTGCTGGTGTCTGGTATTAAAGTTCTTTATGCTTTAGTCACACATAAAAAAGTGATGCATTTATTTTCATAACTGGATTCAGCATCCTTGTACTACACTTTTTAGAAGGAAAGATAACGGAGGAAAGCAAAAATTTCTGTTGACTTGCTGTGATGTGTGATCTGCCAGTCAAAGGAATTTAGTTTTTTGTTTAGAAGGGGAATGTTTAGAGGGAGAGAAAGAGGATTGCTAAAAGCAAAAAATTCAACTACTTGCAACTCATTTCAAATCTTTTTTGCAGCATGGTATGAAGATTAGAGAGAAAGATCTCTTGCTGTCCATATGTTAAGTTGACTTCACATGTGGATACATTATATTTGCATGCTAGTTCCAGGAATCTTTTTTAATGTAATTTTAGTGTTTTTTAGTTTATTTTGGCAGAACTCTTAGATGGGTAACTACTTCCTTTTTTTTAATTTTTATTTTTAACTTGGCTTTTACATACTTAATTTCTTTACTTTATCACCAAACTTTCATTTTACTTTCTAGCAGTGTCAATAAAGTAACTGTTAATATATTTTTTTATCATCTTGATCTAAGGCTCTTGGGAATACCCTCTCAAGTGATGAGCACAGCACTTTTTCTGATTTGAAGTCAATGATTCAACATTAGTAGCTGACATGGTGATTAATATCCACTTGTAAAACTTCCAAATACAGTTCTGGGTACAATGTGTAATTTTCCTGAGAGGATCTCTGGGAAGCTCTGAATCAACACGCAAAGCTGAAGAGACAGCACAGTGCCCTTTGCTCAATTTACCAGATTTTCTGGACACTTGCTAGCACTTCCTCATTGCATTTGAAATCTTTTTAGCCTTGGCATATTTGCTTTGCCTTGCCCCTGGAGCTGCTAAGCAGGGTTTAGTCAGTTCTGGATACCAGTAGAAGTTCTGTGGAAGAGAGGGGTCTGTGTTACATTTGAACTTGATCCTCCGACAGAGGTACCCGGGTGTGTGATCAGAACACATACAGTGTTTGGTGCAGCTTTGAAGTTTACTTTGCCTGTCCCCTGTGCAACGGGGCATGGAAAACAGCAAAGAGGGAGGACGTGGGGAAACCCAGGGTTTTTACTACCTTGGGGAAGCACCTGGGTCAGCTGAGGTGGAATTTAGTTTCCTTCTCTTTCTGGCCATAATTTGTCTTTTGATCTTTTTGCCACTCTTGCTAAGACTTCATCCTTTCCTTTTCTTTCTCTGTGATAACTGCCCGAGGAGTGTCATTATCTTTCCTAATTTCTGACAGCTCTTTCCTGTTTGAACTTACGTAACAGGTTTAGGCAGTGTCTTCAGCTGCTGTTTGCTCACTGTGGTATAACTACCTTCTGTCTGGGTCATTGGAGCAGATGGAAAACTGGACTGTCTTGGCTATTGCTGTTTCCCATGCCATGGTTCATAGTCCAGCCTACTCAGCCCACTCATCAGCGGCTGGGCAGACCCCAGCAGGAAAGCATGTCCAAAAACCAAGCTCAGAAGGGGTGATAGATCACATGCCTCCATCTTTAGCTAAACCTCCTTGTTCTTCTGCTAAAGGAGAGCTCTGGCTTTTGAAGCACGAATGGTGACTCATGAGCTTCATAACTTTGATCAGACGGAATCGTTTCTGTAGCAGCAGGTACTAGGGATGGCTGCACAAAAAAATGCCAGCATGGAAACTAGAAATGTGTGATTTGCCATGGAGATTAATACAAACCTGGTAAGGGCATTTTCAGCGGAACTCTCTCCTTGGCAGATTCATCAAAATGAAAACTTTGTGGAAACATCAGCTGACAGGAGGAAAATCTCAAAACAGATGCTAGCTTAGAGACTAGAATATTCAAAGAGAGCTATGGGGAAACCAGATTCAGATCTCTGCCCTGAATATCATCTCCAGATTCTACTCTTTCTCTCTGACTCCCTTTCCTTTTATGTAAAATATGATGAAAGCTTTTGAAATCTTAATATTTTGGGCAGAGTTTTTTCCTGATCCATCTCTTCTCTGGGAATGTTGATAGAAAAACCTATTTTTGTCAGTCATTAGTCCTGCTGTTAAATCTGGGGGTTTATCCCTGTATGTAAATGCATAGCTATCAGGAGGGGGAAAGGAAGATTCTTCTAAACCACATATATGGAAATAGAATATACACCTTTTTAATTTAACCTGAATCATGCCTAATTCTCCTTATTTTTAAAAAAGTACAGTAGTGATCTTTAGCACAGCAATTTCCATCCTATCCTGTGCAGTGTCCAGTCCCTTTGAGACCATTGAAGTGAGTGTGGCAGAAACCCAGGTGGCTATTATCTCCCTTATATTTAAACTCTTTTCTCCCTGTAGCACTCCTTGTTCTCACCTGCACATGTGTGCTGTTTGTGGCTGCATCCAACATCCCACAGTGGCAAGATTAAAGCCCCAGTCACAGGTAGTCTAATGCAAGGACTATATAAAAAGGAACATAACAGCCATCGTTTCTGATTAAAGACATAGAACATACTGAGCAGCATAGAATTCTAGAAGAGCAACAAGATATTTTCTTTACCAACTATTTAAGGCTTAACTGAATGTCATTAAGAGAAATTGATCATTTAATTAGGTCTCCAACTATTTGCATAGTAAGAAAATAATTTATCATAATGGATTTAAGGAGTCAGTATCACATACTTATTCTTAATTCTTTGCATAAAAAAACCTCAATAATCGTTCAGCCATTTTTTCCATCAGTGAGTTTTTTCTTAAGTAAAGAAAGCAAGCATTGTTATGCCATCAAAGACTAGTTCTACTAGTACACCAGTAATGGTGAGCGAGATGTTCCATTGTGCTATGAGCACCTGAGAGAATCTAATTCAGAGGGAAATCTGTTGACCAGAAAAATAAAAAATTAAAAAAATCAAAAAAACCCCAACCAACCAACCAAAAAAAACCCCCAAGAAAACAAAACCAAAAAAAACCCCATCTCTTCAACTCATCTAATCTGTGCTCCATCTGCAGACAAGATGCTGCTTAGAAATTTTGTGTGTCTCGTGTTATCATGCCTCACCTCCTGATGGGGTTAAATGCAGCTAAACCCCTGTTTACTCCCTCGTACAGTTAGTAGGTAGGTAACCACATTGCTCTTCTGGCCATGTGTCTTAATCCAGGTATCTGCTGACACTAGTCTTTTCCAGCAGGTAAACAATTTAATTGAGTTTCTTTGATTTGCTACTGATAATTGTTTTGACCATGCTTTTGTAGGGGTGGTTGAAAAATCCTGCCTATTTTGAGTTTTACCAGCTTTGCTTCCCTCCAAGGCAAATCACATGAAGTTGTGTTAAGCACAAGCATCAGAGTACCTGGGTTCCTTCTGGAAATGAATTTATACCAGGGAATATATAACAGGGGAAGCCATAAGTTTGTCTTCACTGCAGAGCTCAGATGAAAGAAAACAAATGATATGGAAGGAGAGAGTGAGTTGTTTAGGGGGGGGGAAAGTCTCAAAGTCTGAGGAGAAAAAGCTAAACCTTGTGGTTTGGGGTAATCCTGAAAAAGTTTCCAATCTTTTGGACAATTGGTTGAAATGAATTGATTTTTCAGAGGCTTGTCATATTCAACTCAAGCTATTGAAATGTCAGAGGAAGACAAGGGAATCTGCTTTCACCCAGGAGGAAAACCTTAAAAAGTAGTAGAAAGCTCTTGTATTCACCCATCCCCAGACAGCAATGACCTGAGCAGTCCTGACAGGAATGAACATGGTAATGAGCTGCTGTAGAAGTCTGAGGGTAAAAACATTTACAGCTTTGCAAAGCTGAAGAAGCCTCCAACCATAAGGGCTCCAACCTGTCGCCAAGTCCCAGCGTCAGTCCTTTTACAGCTCCTGGCTGCAGACAGAGTCCTGTCCTCTAACCATGCTCCAGGAAGACGCAGGCTGCTAAGAGAAAAAAGACATCTGTGGCAGGTGATAACTTGCATTTAATGTGGGATCTAACATCAGTGAGAGAACAGTTCTAGATACAGATACAGGCCCCTCTGGGATGACAAAATGGTTTTTCTGTGTCCTTTCTGAAAGGTGATATCTTCATGAAAGGAGGAGGCAGACATACTGCCAGGGGAGCAAGTGAAAGCAAGCTTAAGGCAAAGGCAGAAGCAACTATTCTTTGGCCTCGACTACTATATGCAGGGTGGAGAGAAGAGATATTAACTGAAAATTGAATCCCCTAAGAAAATGTCTTCAATTTGTTCAGCTACATTACTGCATTGTTGGTATGTCCTGTAGACCGATAAAGAGAGGAGATGGTTTTGTTCCAAACTGAGGTGGATAAACCTTTTCCTCTTTTCAGGAAGAGAGAATTTAGCAATCTGTAGGTCTTTGGATTGAATGCTTTTAATTCACCTGGGTGAATGAAAGTAAGCCTCTCCCCTTCTGCACAAATGTCCATTAAATGTTTCTTTTCAGGAAAGCTGAAATATTCCGTCAGGAAGATCTTTATTTTCATGCTTTTTAAACTCAGGTTTTCCTGTCACTTGTGAAATGGCATCTTTCAGAAAAACAGGGATAAATAATAATAATAAGTACAATTTCTGTCCTGTCCTTCACAACACAGACACAACCAAAACCACTTCATTCTGAAGCCAAACAGTTTTAGTTTAGACCCAAATAATATTTTTCCTTTTTCAACTGAATAATAGGGAAAATACTGATTTCTTTTCAACCTTTTTCATGTTTTGTTTTCTTCACTTTCTAGGTTTTTTTGGTTTGGTTTGGTTTTTGTTTTGAGATGAACTGCCATATAAAATAAATCACAGCTGAATTAGCTCTCATTCCAAGTTTTAAGGTTATCTGGGAGACATTTTATTGTCAGGTAAGTCTATGTTTACTGAGATTAAACTTCTTCAGAAACAGGCACTGAAGTTCTCATTGGACTCTGTTATTTCAGACAAGTAGTACTGTTTGAAAGAAATAATTCCAGATAACTGAAAAGCAAAACTCATTATATATAAGGAAAAAATATATACAAATAAAAAGCTATAAGATAAAGCAAGACAGAGTCTCTACCTTTAATTTCTTTTCTTCTCTTCTCTGTCAAAGAAAAGTCCAGTTCTTTTGGTTCACTGGGTTTCTTAACTGCAAAATCCAAACACTTTTACTATGAGATTGCTTTGGAGGTGGAGTTTGAGTTTGTTCATGGATCCCTTACTGTCTGATAAAGGCTGGAGCTCGTGCCAACACACGCAGTGTAATAGGGACACTTTCCTCTACCTAGCCATGTGCTTTGACACTATTTGTAGAAACTGAGTTGGTGACATGAACCAACCAGGTTTCATATCAAGGGGTGCACACAACATTTGATTTCTTTTTAATTTTTTTTTTTTAGTAAACCGAGCAGCTGTCTCCAAATTGACAATTATTGATTTTGTAAAGTGGTAAGAGAATGCTGAATGATGTTTAAAGGAAAAGAGCTCTGAGGCTGCACCGCCTGCAGGTAGGAATCTAAGTCAGCATATCACTTTTAATCACTCATTGGAAAACCCTCTTTCTTTTCCTTTGGGAGAAGCCCAGGCAGACTAATTCCCCATTTTTAACACTTATTGTTAGGTGCATTAAATGAAGCAGTGTAAATCCTCTGAAAATTTACCATTTTTTTAACTTTGTGCAGAAGATGGAATTTCACTGGCCAGGATTGATGACAGTTTTTCTTCTGGGAGCATTGAAAGATGTCTGTCTCTTCTGTCAGCAATTTTCTTGTTTTCCCCTTGATAAAGCACATATCTCAAATAGCCTGTTCATATGGTGATTGTGGTGATTGTTGACTTCAGTGCTTTTTGGGTTGGGTTGGGTTGGGTTTTTTTTGTGTGTGTGTATGTGTGGTTTCTTAATATATATTTACTTGTCCTCTTTCAGAAAGGCAGAAAAATCCTGAATTAAAGGTTATGCTTCATTTCCCTGGCATCCCTATCAGACAAGATGAGTCTTTCTAGGTTTGAGCATTGCACAAGATATGAGCTAAGCATTGTCAGGACTAAGGCATGTTCCTTTGACTGGTCATTAAATAAACCCACAGCAGCGTCTCTGTCTTTGTGTCCACGTGCACATGTTTAAGTGAGCAGTAAGAAAAAGAAAATAAATCTGAAAGACCGCTCATACTCCATCCCCTGGAGAGCAGTGATGGCAGATGTTAATTATTTGTCCTCCTGGAAGGGATGAGCTAATGGTGGGTACAGAATCTTCTCATTTCCATGGCAATGAATGTGTTCTAGAAAATTTGCTTTATATCATATAGTTGGAGAGTACCCTTTATTTCAGGTTTCCTGGAAAAGGTTTTATTAAGCAGATTATTTTGACACTTGCTTTTGTTGCTGCCTAAATTACCATATCAAAGAAGCACTCTCCACAGTGTGCACAAGAAAACAACAGCACTGTACATGGTCATACAGAGTTTATATTAATTGTTTGCAATGACTACTGTTCTAACTTAATTTCAGGGCCATTTTCTCTTTGGATAACGTATTTTTTGAAGAATTGTTGAATAATTTAAAAGACTCACATCTAATTAATGTGAGAAAACACCAGGAATCTAAACCTGTGGTACTAGCTATTCTTTTGTGTTCCATTAGCCTGACAACCACTTACAGAGTTTCCCCTGCAAAACTCTCTCTTGCTGTTTAATGTTAAATAAAATTCTAAGCAACATTCCTGAACTTCAAGTGTAGTTTTCTATTAAAATAGGCTTTGGTTCATATCATGAAATGTACAAGCCAACATTAACTGAAGATCATTGTTTTTATAATTTTTTTTTACTTTGGGGGTATTTTGTACAGCTTGTATTATAAATGATAGTGCACCAGCATGAGCTTGGAGATATCTCCAGCTATATACTTGCCATTCATATAAAGCAATTTCTGAGGCCAATGCTGGCTGTTAAAGTATATAAAGTATTTCCTCTTTGTCCATTCCCAATCCTACCTGTTTGGGTAAATGCTGCTTGGGGCTAAGGTGTGAGAACAGTCTTTTGACATCACACTGAGTTCAAAAGTCACTTCTTCTGCCAAAGTTTCTGTTGGATGAATCGTTTAATCTTCTTAGTGGGTTAGCTCCCCATTTGCATATAACATTGTACAATTTGTCTTTTATATGTTTTGTGGGTGTTTTGTTTTTAGTTATTTTTTTTCCAGATAGAAAGTGTAAGCTAGTGATTGTTTCATAAAGGTTTTTAAAAAGCTGAACCCCATGGAAATGCAGGCTTTGCCTTTCTTTTGTTACTATCATTGACATCAAAGCTCCTCTTCTTTCACGTGTGTATATGAAGTATTACTGACATGTAATATGTGCTGAAATGTAAGATCTAGTGATTTACCTGAAATTATGAATAAGCTGGGTGCATTGGTAAAGGTTTTTATGCAAGCCATCTTGGTGACAGTGGAAGTACTCTTCCCTTGCTTGTTTCTCATTGCATGTCCAAACATGCTGGGTTTTGGTCCTTGCTGTCTCATAATTTAAGCATTAATGCTTATACACTGAATCAAAGGCATCACTCTGACTTAAAAGTAACCAGGGAATAGCCAATAAATAAATGTTTGGAAAGAGGGGAAAAAAATATAGAGCAGGATATTTTCTTTTTATTTATTTAAATCTGTTTCTTTTGAAATTTGTTTTCACCATGATGTAATCTGCTGCACTTTGGTGCATCTTACAGGTCAAGTACACTTCTGCAAAATGGATATATGCAGCATGAAGGCGCTACCTTGGAGTGAATGGGAAGCACTGGAAGCACTGCAGATATTTAACAGTTGGTGTGATGTAAAGACCAACATTTGGCTTCACCTCTGCCAGTCTGGGTGAGCAACTTTGCTTTCTCCATACTTTGATATCCTCTCATAGCTCTTTAGGAAATGGTTTATTTTTTCTTCTGTGTTTGTAAAATGCATTTCAACATAATGTCCCTTTTCATTTGGAGTGTTCAGATGCTATAAAGAAGGATAAAGGAGTAATACATTCAGATGGCACATGACACTGTTACTTGTGACTTTCACAGAGTACTGGAGAGAATTCAGAAATAACACTGGTGCTAGATAAATAATTTATATAATCCTCAGACCAGTTGTCCTTTCATGAAGTAGCAGTTCAGGGAGCGATGTCACTTCATGTCTTTGTGAACACAGGTTTTTACAACACATAGCAAGACTGAAGTCACTGCTGATGCAATGATACTTCATAGTAGGTGGCAAAGAATTACTCTAGTATTGTTCAGTTTACAGAGGCAGTGGATTAATGTCTCCAAGTTCTTGCCTAAGACAAATAAGAGCAAAATCTCTGAAAAGCTGCTATGATCTCCATGCACATCTTCTGTCTGAAATGCCATTGAAGACTCTCTATGATCAATGAGACAGTACAAGATATATCACCTGTCCACAGCTGTACTCCCAAGGATATCATTAAGAGATGAAAAATGTTGTTGTAGTAGTAATAGTGGATCTTACGGGTCTAACTGTGCTCTGCTAAATTTGAGAATCCCTTGGCTCCACAGAACCCTTGAAATTCTCAGTTTTAAACTGTGCTGCATCCATGACTCAAAACAACCAAAGCCAGACAATGCAAATGTTCTGTGAAAAAGTGAATGGTGAATTTTCTGAGAGAAAAAAAAAAAACAAACCAAAAAACCTCCCAAAACCAAGCTGTAGGAATACAAACAAATGGCATCTTTAGTATTGAAAGTGCCCAAGTTTTGCCAATTTCAAGTGCAGCTGTGCTATTTCAATTAGATTAAAAGAAAAGAATTTCCTTTAACACATAGTTCTGCAAACATTAGAATGCTGTAATAAATAAATAAATAAACAGGCCCAGCCAGGGAGCACAGGTGCCACTTAATGTGGTAGTGTATTAAAGTTTACAGTTACTTCTTTTAGACTCTTCCCCGGGGTGTCATGTGTCAGCATCCTGGAGAAGGAACTGCAAAGTCTGATTCACTGACGTATTAGACAACATCTGTGCTCACTGGCTTGGATTAGAGATGCTGAATCAAAAAGATTTTGATCTGCCTTACCAGCACTAAGCTGACACGAGGTTATACAGCTTAGGCTTGTTGGCTTTTTTATCCATTTGTTTTGGATGTTATGAGTCAGCACTGGTTGGCTTTTTCATTTTGGGATTCCCATTTTCCTGGGCAGGATATGTGGTGTGAAATGTGTTTGGCTCTATCTATAACCTGCAGAGAAAGAGATCTGCATTTCTGCAGACTGAAGGAGAAGTACAGGGATAACTCATAGCTGCAAAAGGGTGGCAGCTTCTCAGGACACCAGCTACTTCATGTGAGGTTAGGTTGAGTATAAGGGTAAGAAAGCTGATTCTTAAGAGATCCTGCTAATGTAAGTGGCTCTAGGTCATTTTCTTGTCCAGTGGAAGCTATATATTAAGCAGGAACCACCATGTCAGTCCAACCTTGCTGCCAGTCAGTCAACCATCAGTGTAACCCTGACACAGGAGCTGCCCATGAGCTGGTAAGCATAGAATAGAATCATAGAACCATTAAGGCTGGAGAAGATCTCTAAGATCATCAACTCCAACTGTCTACCTAACATTACCATGGGCACAAGCAAATCAGCAGGCACAGGTTGGTGACCTCAGATGCAGGGAAAATAGGTCTGTTATAGCAATTAATATTGTAAAAATACTGGGGACACGTGCTTACTTTGGGTTAGTGACACACTATTGCTTTGTATTCCATTTTAATATATAACAAAACCCCACATAATGTTTATTTCTAGAATTCTATAGGATATACACTGATCTTCCTAAATATGTGGATGCATATTTTTGATCCCTGACAGCTTTGGGCTCTGCTTGAACTTTCAGACAAGAACAAGAGTACTTGGGGAAAAAATTAAATTATTTTGGTTCTTCTATTTTAATTTTATTTTAGTGTAAATAACTGCAGGATTTCTCCGGCTAGGAAAGATATTAAAAAGGAGTGATTTTTTTGTTTGTTTGTTTGGTTGGTTTTTTTTGTTTTGTTATTTTTAAAAATTAGCTTCCAACTGACATTGCCCTCTTCTCCTAAAATCTCACTCAGAAACAGAAAATACAATTTCTAGCCATCATGTATAATGACAGGATACGTGCTTTAATGGCCCACTTTGTTTTAAATTATTTGGATCTTTGAATTTTTGAATTATTTTTTTCCTGGGAACCTCAGTATAGTTCTTTCTATAATCAAGACCCTGGGAATTAACAGATAGCAGCCTTACTCTGGAGGATGCCATACACGCTGATGCTGAAGCTGAATGAAGGTAAAACACAAATGTAAACCAAAGGGGCTTTTTTGACTTTTTGTTTTTTAATTGATCACTTTCATAATTAATGTCTTTTGGTAAACCTTTAACATATGGTTATAATAAGGAGCAGGAGGCTGCCATTACCTTATGAACATGATGATAAATTACAGGAAGATTCACTGTTTTTCCATCACCAGAGGACGTTAATGAGAAAAACAGCATCAATGCAAGGCTTCAGTGTGATGCTTTTTGCTTTGCTTTAGATCTTCTAACCAGAAACTTCCCAGCCTTTGTGATAGCTGGCATCTGTGAAAAGTTTTAAGAGCCGTTTATAATAAAAAGCTGTGTTTCCTTCTGCCCAATTCTGCTTTTGGGAAATCTTACAGAAATCATAGTCCATTTGCATGTACTTCTGGAATCCATTTACTGGATTAGTGTCTTAAATTAAACACATTAACTGAAGGAAATACCTTTAGCTAACCTACATCCAACTCAACACATAGAAATAGCCAACCTGAGAGACCTTTATCAAGACTGTCTTGTCATTCTGGTTCAATGGCTTGATCTCTGTGCCTCCTTTTAAAGTTCAGAAAACGGCTTATGTTCTGGTTCAATGATTTCCCCAAATCTGTTATTTCCACTATTAAAATACGCTATCAAAGTTTTAAATTTCTGTGTAAATGCTAACTGATGATTTTGTGAACTGGACACAGGAGAAAAAAGCTGCCAGAGACCCATATTTTTGGCTGGGAGTATTCCACTGCCTTGGTAGCTATCAAAATACAATCTGGTGCCCATCTTGACAGATACATAGCATTTGTGTGACATAGGCAAATGTCAGCTTGGGGTTCACAGCCAAAACACATTTAGCTCACAGGAGCAGAAAGCCTAGTTGTCTAACCCTTTGTTCTTCAGCTAGAAATACACTTTAAAAACTGGGCTGAAATGTAGAGGGAAAGACAAATCCACGTATCTTAGTGCTCATGCTATCACTGAAGCTTAGCAGAGCCCTTCCAAAGGACTGTGTGCCCCTCAGGTAAAGGAAGCAGGGAATCAGCTCCTGGTGGTTTTGAACACAGGGTACAATATCACAGGCTTAACGTTCAACTCTGATGAAAATGAAAACTGATTGTGCGAAAAGAGAATTTTGCTGTAGCCAGAGTGTTGGTGGGGACTGGGGTGATGTATTTACTGACAGAAGACAAGCCAGAAAAACCAGAATGTGCCTCACTCATTTATATAAAAATATAAACCAAGGGACTTAAGGGACTTTCAGGTTATTCATGTGAGTCCTCCCTATTGCATTCTTTCAGGCTTGTGGGTTTTGTTTTGTTCTTCAGAAGATTAGAAAGCATAAGGAGAATCAGATGCCTCCAAATTATCCACCTGTCCTTGGAACACAGTTCTGCCCTTGATACTTTACCAGAAACTGAGTGTGTGGAAAATAAAACCCAGAATTTCAAACCATTGCAATTTCTATGTTAGTGTAGGCAGGCATAACTATTGTTATATTTTAAAAAGAAAATAGAATTGCACCATTCTCTCCTATTAAATAGACTATTATTTTAGAAGAATGATAACCCTTCATTCTTTTCACAAACAAATCAGATGCAAACGACAGCAAATGGGTACTTAACTCCATGACAGCATCAACAAATCAAGCATGATACATTTCAGTGCAGTTTTCTCCTACATGTAACCGTGTCTGGTTTTCTGCCTAAAAAGCATGAAAAGCAAAAGCAGGATGAGTCTTCAGTAAAGGACATGTTCTAGAGAAGTAAGGGAAGTGCAATAATGCACCAGTCTACTCTCATCCAATTACTGTGTGTTTCCATCTTTATAATTACATGTATGGAGGGCTCTTTTTTTGTCTTGTCTGGTTCTAGAGCTCTACACTCACCTGCTAGGGGAAATCCTTCCAAAAATGAGCAAAAGCAGCAGCTCCTCTGACTAGGTACAGTCAGTAAGACACATCTTAACTATCTGTCAGGTACTTCTTGACACATTTTTAAGGTTCCTAAATTACAAACAAACAAACAAACAAAAAAACCTCAGGAGGTAAATCTAGCAGTAATACAAATATTTCTTTAAACTGCTTAAATATGATATTCTAGGGCTTCATGTTTTTTTCAAACTTTTTCATATTTGGCATCGTGGACAGAAACATTTGTTTCTCTTAGCAACAGAGGCTGTGACTAAACGCCCTGCATTTCCCTTCACAGCCAAGGCCTGTCTCATTTCCTCTTTGCTTCTCAGGAAGCTCTTGTTCAAAACATCTAGAGCATCTGGTATCTCAAACCACAGAGGACTTGCCTACTTGACCACAGAGGTGTCCTACTTTTGGCTGGAATAAAGTAAATTTTCTTCCTAGTAGACAGTACAGTGCTGTGGTTTTGATTTAGGATGAGAATAATGTTGATAACACACTGGTAGTTTAGTTGTTGCTAAGCAGCATTTTCACTAAGTCAAGGACTTTTCATCTCCTTGTGCTGCCCTGCCAGTGGAGGCTGAGAGTGCACAAGAAGCTGGGAGGGGACAGAGTGAGGACAGCTCACCCAGATGAGCCAAGGGGCTATTCCATAGCATATAATGTCATGTCCAGTATATAAACTGGGGCAGTTGGCTGGGGGGGAGCAGGTTGCTGCTCAGGGACACTCTAGGCATTTTGGTCAGCAGGTGGTGAGCAATTGCATTGTGCATCACTTGTCCTGAGTTTTTTTCTTTCTTTTTTTTTTTTTTTTTTTGATCTATTTATTTTCATTAGAATTATAATAATTATTACTTCATTTTATTTTAGTTATTAAGCTGTTCTTATCTCAATCCACAGATTTTACCTTTTTTTATTCTCCGATTCTCTCCATCCTGCTACTGGGGGAGAAGTGAGAGAGTGGCTGCGTGGTGCTTAGCTGCCAGTTGGGATTAAACCATGACAAGATGACAGAGGCATAATCAGCTTTTCATTTTCCTTTTTTTTTCTTTTATTTATTTTTTTTTTCTACAGAACACAAAGCATGATTTAGAGAACTTTCCATTGCAGTGGGAAATCTGGGCTCTTGTAGAGTGTTGTATGTCTTAGAAAAAAAACCAACCAAAAAGCAGCTTTTTTTGGTTTGTTTTTCTGTCATCATCCCCTGTGGTGTCAGTAGCTGTGATAGGATGTTTGTTTGATGGTTCTGTTTCTACGTTTGATTCAGTCCTGTAACAGGCAATGTATGTGTTCAAGAGAGGTCTCCACTGACCTGGAAATACAGAAGCTCTTTGTCATAGGCCACAGTTAGCTCCACAAGTCCTGCAAGACCAAGGAACACAAAAGAGCAATTTGGAGAGCTGTATGTTGGTCCCTTTGCATGTAATTTACCTCTACACAAAAATATATTGAAATATATGTAATATATCTGTTCGAGCATTTGTGTCCCAGCATTCCATTGCTGTCCATGAAATTCAAAAGCTTGACGTTAGAAGACTTGATTTTTAAATTTGAAATATGAGTCAATCATATTGGAATCATCAAGGTTACTGATAGACTGTACTCAGTGTGAACAGTAACAGTGTCACCCAGTCAGGAAATTTGTCTTCTAAGAATAATGGACCCAAGTTCTCACTCACATTACTATAAATCAGGAGTGGCTTCAATTAAGTAAGAATTATTACATCTGTGAAAATTGCCATGAGAAGAGAATGAGATCTGCTTTATTTACTTTTGGAGCAATTAAATATTTGAAATGGGTGATTTTAGCTGTATATGCTGTAAAAGGATTTTAAATTGTCAGAATGAGTTTAAATCACTGTGTTTACTATGCATAGGATGTTTTTAATGGTGTACTTGTTTTCTTAGTGCTGTATATTTCTCCTTATAGGAAAACAAAGCAAAACATCATGATCATCAGACTAGTTACGACAAAATGTGGCTTCTCCTTATATTTGTTTGTATATAAACATACATTGTGAAAGACAGATAAGAACAGCAAACATTGGCAATAAGGCTAATATGAAAGTGGTTGTTAATATACCATAAAAATGAGTGTCTCTGTCTCTCTCTCTTGGAATGGAAAGACAGACATTGCAAAAAGAAACAGACATATCACAGAAAAATTCAAATGGGACTTTACCAAGCCCTCTGTTATTGTTGATAAAGGGTTTGTTTCCTCTTTGCCCAGCTGTCTTCTGCTTCACCTCTATTATGCATCCTGCATGATGCAGGAGGTGAAGGCAGAAATGCTTTTGCCAGCATACCCTGAAGGAGGTGGAAGTTTCAGCAGAGTGGCTGTTTGAGAGCCTGTGGGACCCCTGGCATCCCAAACTCAGGGAGGATTGGTACTGCCACAGCCCCACTGCCCCTCCTTTGGCCACACCTGACGTGCACAACTTCATGAGCAAGACCAGCCACGTGAGGCACCTAGATGCTCTCCAGAGAAGAGTTCATGTAGACAGTAAGGAAAAAGTAGGGCTCTACTCTGTCAGGCAGATCCCAATGAGTTCAGCAGAAGTCATAAAGAGTGTTTTCAGGACACTATCAAATCAGTCATTGCTGCCTTTTGCAGGTCCACAGGTACTGAATTGATTTTACTTAGATCCAGTCAGCTTTTTTATCAAGGTGCATTCAGAAAAAAAGTAGGGCACTGACTTTGGCTTCACTAGACCAAGTGGTGCTTTAGATACTTGAATACTAGTAAGAAATATAAATCTTCCTGAGAATGTGGAATATATTACCCTTCTGAAATTATGATAGATTTTTGACAGGATTCATGTAAAGTCCATTTCTGAACTCTGCTCATGTTTTTAGTGACCTCGATCTATCATGTACCATCATGTGTCATGTCTCCAGAGGTGTACGTGCAGGGAACTGAGGAAGCTGCTGTGGAGACACTAATTTTTGTTACATTTCTATGAACAATATGCCTTTCTCTGTATCTCTATGTCCTGTCCTAAATCTTTTAGGACTATAATAGATGTCTAATTGAGATATAGTCCAGGCTTGATATAGGATGTACTTTTTTTCCTTTATTCACCTATTAATAATAATAATAACCTGTCAGCACAAGGCATTTCAGAATTTCTGGTTTATTTCCTTTAGATTTTTGAAGTCCATGGCTTCATCTCTGAAGGCTTTTTTTTATCAACTACCCAGATTTACATGATTAGCAGTATCTGTGCTAAAGTAAAAAGAAAGACTGAATATAAAGGCATGAATACCTATTTCCTCAGTGATTTTAACACCGGTGGTGTATCACCTGGATCTGAATATAATAGATTTAAGGTGCTTAATGATAATTGTGTATAAGAATCTGCATGGCCAGATGGTGGTCACAGTTAATGCATGAACAAAGACTGTTTTCCTTCATCTCAAATTGTTAAATAGCCCCAAACAGAATAAAAAAAGAATGCAGTTTGAAGGGCAGGTTGGCCCTCTGCCCATCACTTTGCCCAGTTGTTCCACTTTTCTTTCTCCTATTTCACTACAAATTGACTCTTGTCTCATTCAATAGTAATTCATTTTTGTCTTCTGTTGATCCATGCCAGTAGTTATTTTAAATACAGTGTTTTGGTCGGGGGAAAGGAAGCAAACAATCCCAATACATATATACACACACAGACTTGAAATCCATCTTTCAGCTTCTGGGGTCTTGAATTAGTCTTCTTTATACGCAGGTGGTGATCTATTTTGTTTAGTTAGCTAGCTCGACATAATTTCCTACTTTTGTTTGCTGTGTGGTGGGTTCTTCTAAAACCACTTCATGGAACTCAGGAAAATAAATTAATTCCTGGAAGGCAGAGTGTTCAGAGACCTGTATGATGCTGCTGAAACAGAGACTGCAAACTGTCCATGACAGACTCATTCCAAAAGAGGTGCAGGGGGGGGAGGGGGAGTGGGAGGAGGGGGGAACAGAAAGCAAAAAGAGCAACAAAAATCAGTGATCTCTATACTTATGTCTAGTGAACCCAACAGTGCTGGTTTAGTGGGGAAAAGAATAAATTTCTTTTTGTTTTCAACAGTTCAAAATACAGAGCTGTACAGGTGACATCATAAGTTTTCTTCATTTCACTTGGCTGGTTTCATACAATATTGTTTTAAGAATTAATAGTGACCTTTAATGGCTTTGGTAACAGCTATGGCTATGCAGAACATTTAAAGAAGGAATGGAAAGAGTGCACAGTAAATAAGTATAGAGAGATGTAACTGATAGAGTAACTACAATGTCCCAGTAAGTAAAACTCCAGGCAGCATTTTCTGCTGTGGGCTAATTCCTCTACTCTGACCTTGATACTGCATAGAGCAGGTGTAAGTTAGTCCATGTATTCTCCAACATTCTCATGTGCACTTAGGAAAACTTGTCTTAGAAAAGAGACACTTTTAAATTTTATTTTTTAGAACATTTTTCCCCTGAGGCTTAAGTTATCCAGTATTATACTGACAGTTACATCAGGTCTACAGATCCTGGTATACAGGACCTGGCTTATGAGGGTACAGAAAATAAAACAGAGTCACTGGGCAATAAAACAGCAGATGAAATTCATTGTGAGCAAATGTGAAAATGGGAAGCAGCTTCACCTGGGAAAGAAACATTACCTTGCTTTATTTCTACATAACATGTTAACTTAAAACCTCCTCTTCCTCCTCAGTCTTCTTCCTAGGTCTGTATAGAAGGCTCTGAAGGGGAAGGCAAGCAGGAAAGGAGTTTCTCCTGAAGGCATGCCAGGCCTCTTCCATTCAAACTGGGGTCCTTGCCTGGGAAGGGACTGTCTAGTGGGGTGAGCAGAACTTGGGATTGAAAGGCTCATTTTAGGATGGAATGAGTCTGATAGGGCTTGGAGCTTCAGGAACTTGTGCTGAGTTCTCCGCAGTGGTGCTCAAGCTACAGGAGCATTCAAACCTTGCACATTGCTGTCCTGCACCCTGCAGACATATTTTTCCTTAATGCTTGTAAAAGGTACAATCTAGTGCTGCTGTAAGTCATTGGCTCTCCTTCTCTTGCCTTCAAGATGTATTTGCTGAAACCTGTAATGTCTGATTCAAAACTGACTGACCCTAGTGGGAATATCTGACATCAGTGAAAAAGGATTTGCATATTCACAAAAACCTGGAAGTACAGGTTTCTGAGCTGATTTTGAAGAATAATTCCAGTTCAAGAAAGGTTTTTTTTTTTTTTTTTTTTTAATGCTAACACTTCAAGGCAGACTAGCAATAAGGATGAGATCATTCTCTGATAAGGAACTCTGTTTCCATGGACTGTATTGTTGGTGGCTCTGATTGTGATTTGAACCACACTCTGAAATCTGTACTTGCTTTTTGCTTCATATCAGGTTCCAATCTATCATAAAGCAGCACATTCCCCCTGCTTCTTTTCAAGAGCTTGCTGACAGCTATAAGAATAGTTCAGAGCTGCTCTGAGCAAGGGATGCTTTTCTGAAGGAGTCTCTTTCTGTGGGAAGTTTCAGCAGGAACTGAAGGCAGAATGTCCTTGTGTAGTTGCCCAGGATAAAGGGAAGGGTGTTGTTCTGCCAAACACATATGGTAATTCATGCAAAAAAATCATCACACAGATATTTTTGAAAATGTATGAAAAATATATGTGCAATATGTCACCTTTCCAGGCGTAGTGCCAGTGTACTGAGTTCTTTAGTGCTTTTGTCTTCTGCAGAACATCATAAATTAAAACAGCAAAAGCAAAACAAGAAAGAGGAAAGAGGGAGGGAAAAGAAGGGGAGAAGGGTTTTTTTTTTTTTTTGTATCTTAATCTTATACATGCCTCTTGATAAAACTAAGGGTCTGACTTCTCTTTTCTCAGTGCTGCATTGTGCTCTTCCTTGGTGTGGAATATGTGGTTATGCTTTTTGTGATGGGTTCAAATATATGTTGAGTTTTCCTTCATGTTGATTTTAATCTTGTTGCAGTCACGGTACATGCTAATCGCAACGTGACTGCTGTGCCAGGTCTTGGCATGCTCTGCATGTGGGGGAATTCAGCTGGAGATGGTTCTCATGTAGTTGATTTTCATGTCTGGGATTTTTTTGTTCTTCTGCAAAAGCATGGAACAGTTGGTGAGCAACGCAGAAACTTGTTCAGAAATCTTTGTAGTGAAGTTAATACCTGCAGAAAACATTTTGTTGACAGAGGGTGCCCAGCTCTTTTCCCATAAAGACTCTTCAGATTTTTTATAAACTATGTTTAATGTCTTTGCCTTTCATAGTAGGTGTTTTATATTTAATTGGAAGTCCCTGGGTTTGCAGAAAAGCCACAGTTCCTTCTCCTGTGTATTCTAGTTAACTGGGTTATAAACTATTACAGGTTGCTGTTTCTCTTCCACATTCTTGTATTCCCCAAGAATATTATGGTAGCTAACCTAATTAGTATATGAATATGAAATACCCTGAAGAGCTAAAACTTAGTTTAGGCAAAGTATCAGCAATAACACTGCATTCTACCTGAAGCACACAGTGCAGAACCAGAGCAGCATTACCAGTTTTAGAGGGAACTGCTGGGCTCACCTATACATTTGCTGCCCAGGGCACGTGACCCCAGTAGTCTGACACCCATGAGACCCTCCAGTAGCAGTGAGGACAATTGAACTGAAGGAAATAGCTGAGCTAATATAATTGTAATAGCATGATGTGATTGTCTGTGAATTTCTCACTTAAAAAACCTCACGGTATCGCAAACTGAGAGCAAATGGATTTGTAATAATGATCTCAAAAGTTAGAAATTGCTAGATTTATGGTTGCCCACTGAACCATAACTCTTCCCCTACCATTCCAAGCAGTCCAATCTCTAACTCCACAGTGATGTCCTGTGTTTGTGGTGCTACTTGCAGTAGAGAATTTGCACATAAACACAGAGAGAGGGAAGATTTCTTGGGCCTCTCTAATTCTGGCATATGCTAACTTTCAATTGGGTGACTTTGCTGCGTCCTTTAATGTGGCTATTTTTGTGTGTGTGTGTATAAATTAAAAATAGCTCTATAGAGATAACTTTAAAACCCATGGAGTATTTAATAGCAAGCAATTCCTTTCTATAAAAATTTTATAACAACTTATAAAATGTAATCAACAGAGAATTATGCCCCCGCTTTTGAATTCTTTAGGTGGTTTTAAAAATAATACTTTAAGGATGTTGGAAATGGCAGCATGAAGTATTTCTTTCCTGTTGAATAGCTACTAAAATAAACTACTCCAACTGTATTAAAAATATGAAAAGCCTACCACTGTTACTTATACTCAAGTTGTATGAAAGCACCTTCATTTGATGGGGTAATTGCTTTGGTGTATAAAACATAATTTACTGAGATTTAAAGATTAAACACCAAAGTTCTTCAGAGCAAAGTCTTAACAATGTACTGTTTTACCATGCCTATGGTCAGAGGTGTTCATCTCAAGGCACGTTATGAGGAATGTTAAATATTAGGGGTTTATGTCACCTTTATTTGATGTAACTTTTCTTTATTTTCAGCAAGCAGTAAACACTATAGTAGAGGCCTGATATAAAGAAGCTGTGAAGAAATATTTTTTAAAAATAGCTTTTAAAAATCTATAAATTGTAGAAGTGTGATAGATGGTGAAATGCAGCTTGAAATGCTGTTTAGATAGCAGGAAAAATACCTGATCTGTTGCAAACAGATAAAGCTCAATTTAAAAAAACTTTATATAATCACTGGAGATGGTAAAAATGTCAACGGTTTTTAATAGTTTTAGGGAAATTAGGATATATTTCCCCAAGCAGTATTTTTCTAGGAAAATTATGGATAAGGGATTTTTGAGATAGCCAAAGTTAAAAGATGCTATCCAGTTAAAATTTCCTCATAATGAAGCCTAAAAGTGGTGACCAGAATGAAAATAACTCTTAAAACCATTTTGGCCACAAAGCAATGTTTTGATCCAAGGCAAAATAAATCAATAAATAATCTTTTTGCTAAAATCTCTTTATTAAGCTTGCATGTCACAGGAGTATCATCTCTGACAGACAGAGATTTTGGGTAGAACAAATCCTGTCATCACACTCCCAAGTCTTTGTGGAAAGCCATAGGGTAAATCTGTAGCAATATAACAGATTCCTACAGCTGTGCTGTCTGATGATTTGGTGTGCTGCAAAAATTATGTTATCACTACACTTAAACAAGGTAGCAGCATAAAGTTGCAATATAAAGTCAAACGTAGTTAACCAGTGTAAATGCTCTTCCATATTCAAATATTTTGTTTCCCTTTATGTGCAAAACTTTCTTGCTTTCATAGCATGTTTATTTGTAAATGATGATTTTAATTAACAAATTCGAATTACTATAGATCAAAACAAGCTCCTGAATGTTTAAAACTAGATTTTAAGGATAACTTGTTGATGTTAATATGAGGCATATTTTAGATAATATTTCTTGTGCAGCTCAACTCTGTAGTGTTACTGGAATTCTTGTCCTGTCAACTATTGTCGTCTTAACTCTATGATCTCCGGGGATGATTTACATACTGTATGTGTCTGAGATGAGTTAGAAAAATATGTTCAGCAGTCTTGACCTGTGTAAGGTTCTGAGGAAATGCCTTAAGTGGGGGCATAAAGGAATGGTTGAACACCACAATTTCACAAACTGCTACTTAGTCCTTTTACACTTCTCTCTGGGAAGGGAAACTCTGCTTCAAGCACAGTTTTTTTGTCTTTCCAAAGCCCTCTCTTCAAAACTTTCTTGCTATCCATTAAAAAACAAACCAAACCAAACCAAAAAACCAAGCAAACAAGCAAACAAAACAGAAAAGAAAAAAAGTCACAAGGCCCCATTCAAAGGTTAAAGGCTAAACAGGTTTGTGCTGTCACCTCAGCATTGCAGAGCACAATTTTCCTTTAAAAAGAGAGTCCCATTCTTTTTACAGGCTATTTTGACCTGAACATATGGTGAACAGGGTCCTACTAATCTATAGCTGGCTGCAGCACTCCACAGTGTATCAGTGTGGACATGCTGCTGACTAGTCCTCCTCCCAGGAGCATGCATAAGAGTCTTCTATAACCCTTTCAAAGAAACTCTTACAAATTCTGTACTTTCATTAAACTTTTACACTGTATCATACCTGAATACACTGGTCCTGTCTAAAACCCCCAAAGTATACAATGGGATCCTCTTTTCTGTTCTTTTTCTGTTTATACTGCTCGATTGTGGGCAGGAAAGGCTTCTTCCATCTCACAGTCCAGCAGATTGGTGTCCTGTCACTAATACCAGCAGGATCAGGATTGCACTACAGCTGTCCTTGGCCCTCATTATCAGGCCAAAAATAACATCAGTGCAAACTAGTGGTGCCAAGATTGTAGCAAGCTATAATGACATGTTTTGCTGGGAAATTGATGCTATGACTCTGAATAAGAATGATAATAATAGTTGTTTGGATGGTGCTGGTGGTAGTTGAGAAGTGCTGCTCTGTGTCCTTCAGAACTCCCTGGGTATGCAACTAGCTTGTCACTGTTGGGATGTTGGTTTGCATTTAGAAATCTCCTTATCAAATACAAAACTGACATGACTGTAAATGCAGCCTAGTCCAGTTCTCAGTGGGCACCATTCCAAAATCAAATCCCTTGGCAGACCTGGTGGAGATAATAGCCTCTGTTCAGTGAGGTTTCCATGTATGACGATGGAGAGTGAAAAAACCTGTGTGTTACTTAAAAACAATATATAAATATATATTAAAAAAAAAAAAATAAATCATTGCAAGTCTCCTTCTGCCCTGAAAAGACATAAGTAGAGAGAGTGCATTTGCCTGAATTGACTTCACAGTCAGTGGAGATCAGCTATTAATTGGTTGTGTGTTTCAGAGAATATTACCTACTGGGGCTACTCTTCCCAAGTTCATTCTTATGCAGCTGTTCAGTGAAAATGAGCAGGTTTTCTATCCTGACTTGAGATAAATCTTGTTAAGCAGTAGTTTCTACTCTAAAGGGCTTTGAAAAGCAGGAAAGTACTCATGGGACTTTTCCACTTGCCAGACATTTGCTGCATGCGTCCTTACTGCACAGAGCAGAGACTTCTGTTACTGCTGGTCAAACCCCTGTTATTTACACCAGCTAACACCTCTTCAACAGGGCATGGAAGCTTGTAGATTGCTTATAAGCCATTTGCCATCCTGCATGTCAAAAGCTAAAAGAAAAAGGGAAAAAAGCACAAGAATTTTACATCAAAAGGTACTTAAATAATATGTCATGGTGATACTATATCTTGGCTACCATCCCTCTGCTGGAGTTGCTGTGTCTAGCCCCCTGCTAGCTGTGATAAGTTTTTATGGTTTATCAGAATCATAAATATATGTCTATTACCTCTATTTGGAATTTGGAGGGTATATTTAGTGATGATGCATAAAACAAGAGGAGAGTTAATGTTAGAAATACTGTGAAAGCCAACACGTGTATTTCACAATTAATGATCTTTCCAGGGAGTTTTGAAAACTAATTTAAAAAAATTAATCTTTTCAATTGATTCTCTTCAAGTGGTGATTGGCTGAAATGTGCTTTTCATACACTGAATCCAGAAGGAATATTAGAATGAGGTGAAAGAAACTGGATAAAACAGGTCAACTAGATTAGAAACAATATTCATGGGTTTCATTTGTTACCTCTGTGTAACTCTTGCAGAAACTGTATTAATGAAAACGAGGAACTTTCTGACCTGGCAGAGATAAGTAATAGAGAACAAAATAATAAGGAGACCCTCTGGGCCCCTATCCTCAGCTGTGGTAAATCCATATAACTCTGTCAATGTTGAACTAAAACACCTGAGGATCTACTCTTGATACTTTGCCTATTTGGTTCTGCTAAGTTTTGTCTTTAAGTAACAAGAAAGCAACTTATTAGTCAAATAAAGAATATTTTTGATATGTATATTTTTTTCCCCTGTGTAAGCAATGGACTAATAAAAAATACTTCTAAAGTCACAGAATAGAACATTAAAGAAATGAGTAAACTCAGAGAGAAATGTCTCATTAGCAGTTGTTTTCCCTTCCTTTTACTGTACAAAAGGAAACACATTACAAATGTGCTGCAGATGGGGGCCATAAAATCCCCAAACCAGGATGCTGACCTGAGATCCATCAGACTTAGTGCTGCATAAATCCTCAAAGCATGCTTGTTGTGGGAAAAGATCCTTCTAACCATAATGTTTTAATTTCAGCCAAATTATTGATACAGGATGAAACGAAGTTGAGGATAGTGCATCAAGATCACAGTTCTATTTCTAAAGCTGCCAGATTTTTAATAGCATATCTGAAACACTAGTTACAGACTTACTATGAACAAATTCATGGCTTTCTTCCAAGGCAGATTACTTCTCCCAGCATTTGTATCTTTCTTCTCATATAATGTAACAACAAAGCATTAGTCATGCAAATATCAATATTTAATGATTATATGGTTAATGCATCCAAAGTACTTTAGAGAGAAAAAGTGCTCTATAAATCTAAGTGTAGGATATTTGCTCCTTGCCTTATCTTAGTTGGGTACAGAAGGGCTGAGAAGCAGTTCACATTATCTGGAAAGGCAGGTGCCTGACACTGCTGATATGTGGTGTAAAATATCCACTCCAGACTTACTGATCTCTGTGACAGTCTTTTCAGTCACTTAACTTGCTTTGGAAGTTTGCACTGTAGAAACAGTTGTATGGTAATAAGTGTACAGCTCAAATCTCAAAATATACTAATTAGGTTAAAACCAGGATTGGAAACATTTAGCCAGCTAATTAAAATGTCACAATTGGTGCTGCAGATACCATTGTTACCTCACACAACTATATAAATGAAGATTTGCTGTCTAATGAGGGACTGAGGGAAGAAGAAGATGGTTGAAAAGAAAAAAGTCAAGTGCAATTTTTTCCTGAGTGTTAACACTGCTCTTTTTAAGTGACAGGTGAATCACAGTCACTTTTTCTTAACTACCTCTTTTTTATTAAAGAGTTTCTTTTGCACAAGTAAGCAAGAGTTAAATGGCAACTTCTGAAACAGTTGCTGAATAATTATGAATCATGTATACCTGATTAGTCCAATGGGTCTGGCCATAAACTCCTCAAAAGAAAAATGTTTATTTGTCCCAAGTCTCACTTGCTCCTTTTATTTTTTGTATGTGTGTTATAGGAACCATTCAGGTTTAACTAAGAGATGAAACATAGCAGAAGTTGTTTCCTTAGGTGTCATTTTTGTCAGCATCATTCTCAGTTGTTTGCTGGCACATAGGACTTTTCTCAGCCATTAGAAAATTTAGGGAGAAAATATCCAATTCACACATTCTGTGAGAAAGTTTATTTCTTAGGATCCTAAATTTTGCCATTTGATGTCTTCGCTAAAATTCTCTGCTTAAAAACCTTTCCCTACTTTCAAACAAGTGTCAAAACCTACTCTCCAAAATACAGTAATATGTGTTTAGCTTTGCATATGTGTTTAGTTTATGCATAGATCTCCCTGATTCTTCTGAAACTTTTGCTGAAAAGGTATTAATGTGTTTTAAAACAGGCCTGTCAAAATGACAAAGCCTGTATCAAACTGTATGTGCAACCTTCTCTGCATCATGAGGTTGGCCATTTGTGTAGCATTTTCAGATACAAAGTTGCCTGGATGAGTGAGGGTCTAGAAGCCCAACAAAGCACAGTCCAAAGTGATAGGAGGGAAGATTACAGCTAAAAGTAGAATCTGGCAGCCCAAAGACAAAACTGGTAGGGTGGGAACAGTGCAGAATACGGGAATGGGAAAAAAATTGTAGCATAGTTCAGTAAAAAAAGACCAGAGTTGCATTGGAAGGCTGGAGGGCAGGTTGCATCTCATTGTGTTGCCCATAGTGAGCTCAGACAATGGCTATGCAGAGAAGAGAGCTGCTGTCTTTGGCAGACACTGGTGCAAAACATCGCCACCTTTAGAGCAAGACCTTGCACATGAGCTAACAGAAGTGTGACAGTACACAGCTGTACTCTGGCAAGGGGATATGCAGTCAAGGCTGCCATGAGTTAAAGCACAGATTGTATTTTTGTCTCCTAAGTATTATGGGAAAAAAAAAATTGTCATTTGATGAAACTGTGTTGAGGTTCATTTCAACCTGACAAATAGGAGACCATGAGTAAAGAAGGCAGGTAGAGTATTTCTAGTTTATTTACACTGGATTAAAAATTTGAATTTTGCTGTGTGACAATTTCCTTGTGTTTTGCAGACACCTATAATGGCTGCATTCTGTCCAAAGTCTTTGTTTGGAGACCAGATAGGACAGCAGAGAAAACTTCTCAGGTACCTCAGTGCAGGCAGCTAATAGTTCTGCTGAAGGCAATGGGGAAGAATTCCCCAAATCAAAGAGTGCTCTTTTCATGTTGAATACTCATAGTATCTTGAATGCAGGATGCTGATAAGTGTCTGCTTGGACCATGGGCTGATGGCTGTTGGTTATAATTAGTTTTAGGCTCTGCTCCATGCTCAGAACCCAGTGCTCTGGGTGGAGGAGGCAAAACAAATACCAATAATGCAGGAGGCTGCTATTTATTTACATAATTTTGTTATGTTTTTCTTAAAATGTTTCTGTGTGATTGAAGATCTCTTTCCTGGGTTGTCCTTTCCTAGAGCTAGCTTGGCAATTTTACTGGAAAGTCAGCATTCAGGGAAAAAAAAAAGGACCTCCTGTGTGACACTGGGCAGATGGAGGTCAGAGCCATTCCTTGGAGATCAGAGGTCATGTGGCCCTTCCCTGGGTGTCAGCCTGAGTGGGAGCAATGCCAGCCCATGTCCCTCTACACCCGTGTCTTCCTCATCCACCTGGAGTATTCCTTGTGCCATAAAATTGTTTCCTCCTCAACTAGGACAACTTTGAAGAATGTCTTTGATTTTTGGAAAGTTGGGGCCCTATGGGAAAGCAGGTCTGTTGCTTAGTTACACTAAAAAAGAGAAGAAAGGAAAACGGCATCCCTAATGAGGTGTGTGGCACAATGAACCAATTAGCAATTAGGAAAACCCAATAACTTGCCTTGGGATTTCTGCTCAAACTTGTGAATAATTTGCCACATCTTTTAAATAGTAAGCTGCATTAGCATGAGCAAATCAGTGTACCCCCTTGTCCTCTCTGATGACTGTTAAACAGTGATGTACTATGCAATGTCTGTGTTTTGAGACTTTAGACTTGGTGAATTTGGTTCATTTGGAGATATTTTTAAAAAGGGCTTTGGTATGATTTTTACTGGACAGTGCTTGCAAACTAGCACTCAGAAAAAAACATGCGTTTTGTAAGGGAAATTGTTTCTATATAAGCTGACATTGGCTGAAAAGTAAAATTAGGAAAGTTTAGGTGAGGGAGAAGAGAAAAAAAGTCTACCTTTTGTTCACTGAAGGATGTGCAGTTATGGGACAAAGGAGGACACATTTGGGATTCAATTCAGGCTCAGGGTTAGAAATGCTCTTTTCTAATCTGAAGCATACAGGTGAGAGACATACTTTGTGTCTTTTATGCCTGCCATCAGAACAGATTCAGGTGCATGCATAATACATGAGGCAAGAACCAGAACTGATGCAGAATAATCCATAAAATATGAAGCCGATGTTATGAATAATTAAAGTACAAACACTCAGAAACACCTGCTTGCAGCTAATAGGATGGGTTGGACTTGGCCTATAAGAGCGATAGAAACATGAAATTGAAACTGTCCTTCCTCCCACTTGGGTGTACCCCACTCTGTGTGCTGTGCATGCTGCAATGCACAGCTGCCAGGGCACCCCTCGGGGTTTCCAGACCCCTGTTTGGGAAAGGACTGAAGACTATCCTCTTCTACAGCTGCAGTGAGGCCATGGTATCTGCTTCAGAGAGAAATTACTAGCGTGTTTCCTTGTTATAATATTGAAGAGGCTGAACTTTCAGTCTCCTGGTAAGTAAATGCCAGTTTTGTTTAGAAATGGCGAAAAAAGATTAATTATTTAGCTTTTATCAATAATGTACCCACTAAATAACGGCACCCACATTGACACAGAATCTGTGACAAACTTTCACAGATCCCCTGAAGTATTTGAGTGAAGATCAAGGTTTTTCTAACTTGCAGGAGTTTAATACTTTCTGAATTTCCCTTCAGAGAAGAAAGACTGAAGGGTGAGAACTGAGCTAACAGTATCAGCAGAAGGGAAGGTCATATAAATTATTACTGCTTGTGTGGCTTGTATGCTAACCCACTCAGGTGGTGTTAGTATTCTTACCTGATACTTTTATGATCTCAGTGGAGATCTTGGGTTTATTATGCTAGACATCGATCACAGACCAGAGGAAAACATGCTTGTCCTAAAGAATTTGTTTTAAATAGAGGGGGTAACTGGTGGGATCTTTTCTGAAGTTAAATGGCCATCTAATTTAGCTGAGTAAAGCTAGCAGAAATGTAAAGTTTCATAGCACAGAGTAATTGCTCTTTTACCTGAAGCAGGGAGAAAAAGGTTCTATCATTTTAGGGAGCTTGCAAAATGTGTTTTACTTTATATCTCTTTTAGAGTGATCTGAATAATGTAAAATAGCCTCTGGGCTGTGGTTTAGCTTTTTGTGACTATGCACATAGCAAACTACAATATACTGGTTTTTATAATGCTGGTCTTATGAAGGAGTTCTAGCTGCATGCACAGCAATCTTACGTCTTTGTTATTTAAAAAACTCTTCTTTTGATGTGTTGGTTCCTAAGAAAAGTCTGCCTGTATTTTTATTTCATGGAGACTACATTAATGAAAATACAGAGTTTTAGAGCTTACAAAATCACAATGCTCTTGCTGGATCACACAGAGTGTGGACTGAGTTGCCAAGGGATTAGGTGGATATGGTATAGATGAAACAAGGGAAATTAGACCCATGGGTCACTTAGCTAAAGAGACAAAGCTCCAAGAGTCCAACAAAACCAGTCCTTACAGTGACAGTTTGGAGGACGTATCTGTTTACAAGAGGGACAGTTTTCCTGTGAATCAATTTCTAGTTTTGCCTTAGACTCACTAATACTGCACCTGCTTCTGTTCTCTGTTCTCAACTGATATACCTGAAGTGCATTCCTATTTACATTGAGGTATAGACATTAGACAAAAAGAAGTCATTTGTCAGTTCATTCTAGAATTAGGACAACAGTCCCACTGGAAAATGCTGCCGTTATGAAAATAGTACTCAAATGAGCCTGACAAAGCACAAAATGATTGTGTGTGATTCTTCAGATTATTTTAGCAGCTTATTTTGCTGAACCAAAAGTTCTGAAATACTTTCTGTGGCTTGTGCTTTGAGTCAGGTATCAACAAATTACCATTTGTACTTATCTCTTGAGGTTAGATTAAACGCTGAAATATTTAACATGATTTATTGCTAGGAAACAGCCAAAGACTCCTTCCTCCCTAGCATCTAGAAGCCATTAGATTCTGGGGTGCAATGCATTCTCCACAGACCTCGGTCTTTAATAAGGCTGAGGAAGCTGTAGAAAGCTTCCAGGTACCATCAACTCATGGTGTTTAAAAAAAGACCCAAAACCCAACAGCAATCCTAAAATTAAACAAAGTTGTATATTACTTGAACTATCTTTAAGTTCCTACCTTGATTTTTTAGTTCAGGAATCATCATTCTCAGTGGTAAACAAATGTTCTTCATAACTCTGTCACTCTTCCTTCCCTACTCCGGAAATAAGGAGCTGAAGTATCACTGGGGCAAGGACAACACTAATTATGCCTACAGAATCTTTCCCACTGGCTGATTGAGGTATGTTTTTGATGGTCAAGCCCTTCACTGTGTTTCAAATTCTTCTGTCAGAAAACAAATTTCCTGGAGTTCTGGCCTCCTGAGAGGGAGGAACAACTTTTAAATTTTAGGTTCAGGCTTCCTTTGCCATAACATCTTTTGACTTTGGGTAGCTAGAGAAGTGTTCCCTAACTGCAGACCACCACAGAACTTCACAGGCTTCCTTTGAGCTGAACAGACAAATAAGATGTTCTTTACATAAAATCTACTTTTACTTTTATTTCTTTTTTGTTTGTTTGATTGTTTGTTTTTGTTTGTTTGGTTTTGTGGGTTTGTTGTTGTTTTGCGTTTGGGGTTTTTTTTTTGGTTTTAAATAATTTTTGAGTACTTCTTATAATAAGCAGTAAATGAATGTAAACAAAATTACAAAATATAATCACCCTCTCCCAGTCACAGCAAATGACTATATGCAAGTATAAGGTTATTAAAAATTGTTTTTGTGAAACTACTTCAGTCTTTAAGTCTGGTTTTATTATGGTTTTACATCAATTTTAACAACTTTTTTTTTTTTTCAAACCTGCTTTAAAAAGGACTACCACACTGATGAATTCTCCTGTAAGCACTTTAATATTACAAAATAATTGCTGTACACGTATACAGAAGTTGCTGAAGGGACAGATAAAATAAGCTCATCATCCATGGAGGTGTTCAGAAATGTGTAGATGTGACATTTCAGGACATGGTTTAGTGGTCATGATAATGTTCAGTTGACTGTTGAATTTGATCTTAAAGGTCTTCTCCAACCTTTATAATTCTATGTTTATGAATTATTTTGTCCTCTTTCAGTGAAGAATTGAAAAATGACATGCTGCAGTCCTGTGAATTCATGGAATGGTAGGGGTTGGAGGGGACCTCTGGAGATCGAGTCCAACCCCCCCCTGCCAATGCAGGATCACCCAGGGCAGCCCACACAGGAACAGATCCAGGCAGGTCTTGAAAGTCTCTAGAGAAGGAGACTCCACAACCTCTCTGGGCAGCCTGTTCCAGGGCTCTGTCATCCTCACAGCAATGAAGTTTCTCCTCATGTTGAGGTGGAACCTTCTATGCTCAAGTTTATACCTGTTATTCATTGTCCTATTACTGGGCACTACAGAAAAGAGATTGGCTCCTTCCATTTGACACCCACCCCTCAGATATTTATAGACATTAATAAGATCTCCTCTCAGTCTTTTCTCAAGACTAAACAACCCCAGTTCTCTCAGTCTCTCTTCATAGGGGAGATGCTCAAGTCCCTTAATCATCCTTGTAGCTCTCTCTTTTTCTTCCAAGAAATGTATCTGCATGCAAAGAAAAGCCATGCTTATTTTGGTTTTCACAACCACACTTCTTACAATATCTACGCCATCTGATCATGCAGTTGATAGATATGATCTCACATTATGTATGGAGTGACCTCAGAGCTGCCGAACTTACCTCCTATTAACACCTGGGATTTAATAGATTAGTCTCTTGATGAGTAATTTTATTTGAAGGACTCGCAAACCTGCTGCAGTAGGAATCTTGTAGGCTGTATATAGGCTCCTGTACAATGTTCTGATACTAATACAAGTGTACGTGGTTCCAAAAGAGACCTTACAAAATCATTAAATAGATCTTGCAGAGCACAGAGTTTTAATTGCTCTGGGGATACTGAGAGAGAGTAGCATTGATTGACTAAGTTTATGTAAATTCACCGAGCTGTTAATCTAATATCTAATTATGGGACTTTATTTTACTTTTTATATGAGATCTCTGTGATTCCATTAATGGTATTTTTAAAATCCCTTTTCTACTGATTCTCATGCACCAAAAAGATATTAAAAACATTACCTTGAACTGAAATGTTTTCTCCATATAGCCAATTTTTCAAACATGGTAGTTTCAGACAGCTGCACTCTGAATTAGCCACAAAGCAAGTGCTGGTGAGAGACAGGAGATACAGAAGACCTGAAAGGAGAGAGTCTCACTGTTCATGACAAAGGTGAGTTTATGTTGTATGAGGAGAGGTAGGATTGGGTAGCTCTGTGCAGTATGGGTTCTTTTTGTCTGTAGTAAGCCTTTCCCCCTTTACAAAATCCCTTTGTAAATGAAGGTAACTTGGTGAGATACTGACTAGCCTAGAGAAGAGAGGTTAAAATGGAATAGACATGGAGTTGAGGTGGTGGGATGTTCTCCTGAGAGTGAGATGGCAAGTGAGGAAGACGCAGTAGTACTTTGAAAGAGGAGTTTCCTAGCAGAATTACTTCCTGTCCTGCAGAACCTCCACGTTGCAGATTGTAATCCTGTGAAAAAGTGAATTTTTATGTTAGTGTCGATGGATCAGGATTTGTCATCTCCTCCTGTGTGTGTCTCTTTGTCTCTAAGACTGGGACTCTGAATAGAGACAGAACTGTGAGTATTTCTTTTTCCCTTGTGTGCCCTGAATCAGAAAAGGATCAGTTAGCTGTGAACTTCATTCACAAGGAGACTCTGCAGACTAAGGGAACATGGCTTTTTATCTAGGGAGAGAAAGAGCTGACCAGGTAGTTTAACAGACCATGTCTTCTACCCTTGGAATTTTTCTGCTGAAAATGTAGTATTACTGGATATTTTTGGAAAAATAAATTACTACCATAGTGCATATGTCATGGTTGGATACCACATTATACTAGATCTACCATCAATTTTTAATGAAAAAGTTTAAAAGATGTAAGTTTCAGACCATGTTCCAGGGAGAATATTTTCCCGAGACAACTGTAGCAAAGGACACTGAAATGTCAGGGAGAGTGAATTTAAAGAGGGTATACAAAGCTACAGAACCATTTCTGGCTAGACTGACTGGGGAAAGGACATATTTTGCATTGCCTATGGCATGAATAAAATGTAAGGCTAAATCCCTTGTTACAAAATGCTGGAGAGCCATTGAGAACTGAATAATACCATAAAAACACATAGCTGATATGAGTAACAAAAGTGGGAAGATTGTCATATCCAAATTATTTATTACTTGTTATAATAGTTATAATAGCTAAGGACAGAGATGCTTTGTACTACATATATAGCAATAACCTTTGGTATGAAGGATCTAGTTTGTAAATAACTAAACAAGAAATTTAATGGCTTTAAGTATTGCATTTCAAGTAGAGAATGGCAATCAACACATACAAATTTAAAACTTGGTGAGCTGTGTCAGTTAAGACTTTGTAAATCAACAGAAACACCCCGATCAGACATTTTAGTAATCAGGATATTGATCTATGATGTGTAAAAAAAGTGATTGAAAAATTATTTATTATTCAAAGACCAATTATTTTACATTGATTTGAATTTACTTAAATGTGTCAGTGAATGCAGCTTACTTTGAAAACTGCTTGAAATAATAAGTTCAAGGATCAGTATCAGGGGTATCATCTTATGCGAGCCTGATCAATTAAATATCCATAAGGAAAAACCCCAGCTGTGCCTGCTGGAGTATCTAGGAAGGCTCAACGCACAGGAAGGTTTATTGAAATTCATCTGGGCACTGGCTACCATCCTTAGCATGCCTCCAATGTGTGGCATTCAATTCCAAAACCTTTCTAGTTTGTTTCCACTAGTATATGTCCCTGATGACCAGGCAGGCTACGATTTAAAAATCAGCCTTGCATAAAAATAAAACAAATGCAGAATGACAGGCTCTTCCTGTGGAAATTTTAAATTGTATTCGTATGCAGAAGTGTTAGTTGCTACCTTTTGCTCTGATCTTTTAAGTCGTCATGACTTTTTTACCACAGACTCAGAAGCAGTGTTACTAGGCAGAAAATTTGGTCCCTTGCTTAATTAATAAAAGTTGATTAAAGTTTGTGGTGAAAAGATAGTGATAATGTCATAAGAGAAAAGATGTTATCTACTTCATATCAGCATCCTGGGCAAATAAGCAAGATGTAAAAAATTCAAGGATAGTTTCCACCATCTGCAAATTTGTGGAAAAAAGGTGATAATTAGCAGAGTGTAGTCTGAGCTGGGTACATCTGTGTGTACTTGTATTAAATGTTCTAAAAGACTATCTCAATAAAATGCTTCAAATTACTGTCTCTTTTTATGGTCCAGAAGTATCAACAAACACCCAGGAGAGTGTGTTTTTCAAAACAAAGGTGCCATACTCACTTAACACAGATTTCATTTGTGTAGAAAGAGATGAGCTTAGTAGCACTAATTTCATCTACTGAACTGATAGCATTTAGGAAATTTTAATTGTAGACCATAAAATTCCCCTTAGCTCCTGGCTCAGCTACTCTTGGATACAGCATTATGGGGTACAGGGTCTGCTCCAGCAACTCCTACAAGCTGTAATGAGGCAAACTGCATGAAGATGATTCTTTTAGCTTAGCATCTACCTTGTTTTTCCTGAGAGAGGGAAATAAGGAAAAAAAAAAAAAGAAAAAGGAAAAAAGCCTCAGCATCCTGAATTCTAAAACAGTCATGTCATGAAATCAATTCTGTAAGTGTCAAGATGTTGGACTGGAATTTTCTAGGGAGTCTAAGAGCATTTACAGCTCAAATCCCATTGAAAACCTACCCTACATACTCTAGACATATTATAGAAACTCCATAAACAGCTGTCCTGGCAATGTGGAATATCCTTCGGAGAGAAGCCTTTGATCTGAGGTCAGCCTCTCAATGGGGTAGCCACAGTCTAGCCTTCAGGCACTTAGGTAGAAGTGTATGTAGCAAGAAAGATGTAATTTACCCTTTTAAAGCATCCCAGTCAATTAAGCAGATTAAATATGAAAATATTCCATTA
Organism: Megaceryle maxima; assembly: GCA_024605025.1. Classification (NCBI taxonomy): domain Eukaryota; kingdom Metazoa; phylum Chordata; class Aves; order Coraciiformes; family Cerylidae; genus Megaceryle; species Megaceryle maxima. The sequence goes on along the minus strand of JANHGN010001275.1, from coordinate 89,753 downwards.
AAAGAAACAGCTTCCACCCTTCAGCTGACACTTACCCATGTTACTTAAAAGTGGTTAAGGAGAAAGAGAATATGCGTTCACACAGTCTGTCTTTCAGTATTTTATCAGGCAGAAAGCCTTTAGCTGAGATACCACCTATCATCTTTTCTGTAGTATTTAAAATGTGATCAGAGCAGAACTCCAGGAGCCTCTTTTCCTCAAAAATGTGTATTTGTATATATCTAAAACCAAATATATAAACACATATATAAAGCAACTTTCCCCCCCCCTTGAAATTAGTCCTGAAACTATTATCATACCTTGATTCTGTTTTACTACAGGGTGTTGTAGCTCAAGTGTTTCCAACTCTATTTCTTCCTTTATACAGTTTCCACCTCTGACTGCATCTTCCATGTTTCACTGCATTTGCTGGTACATGGTGTGGGAGAGAGCATGGGCACACTTGAATAGTGTACTTGCTTTAATTAAGGTATTAAATAGTAGGGTTTCTTTTCCACCTCCCAGACACCTGGGAATTTCAGAAATGAGCTGATAAACTTTGTAGGTGCATCTCTATATACTAACTGGTAATATAACCTTGTTCAAATCTTTCACATCTTTAAGTTGCATTAAACTGAAAACTGATCAGCACCTTAATTTTATTTGAATCGTGCCAAAATCTCAAGCAACATTTGGTAGCCTTTAATTACATTTCATTGATTACTGCCGAGAAAGAATAATTGTAAATGGCTCAAAAAGAAAGATTTAGGCTTGCATTGCAAGTCATTTTAAGCATTGGTCTCATAAGTGCAATGTTAGTTCTTTATATGGAGAATACTGCTGAAAGAAATGTTATTTTCTCTACTTTTCTTATTTTCTGAAAGATTTTCTTATTTTGCAGGAAAGGAAGACAGAAGTCTGATTTCAGTGAAATATACCTGCTGAGGTTGATTGTATGTCTCTGAGAGCTATGGTTGACTCAGGTTCCTGTTTACTAGCAAATCAGATGCTTGGATGTATCCCAAAGGAACATTTTATGCAATTTGTTTAGTGATTGGATGAAAAAATTCTGTTTATGCAGCTTCTTAGTTTGTCTCCTCCCTGTCTGAGAGCGGGACCTTTCTTCCACAGCTATGATTGGTACTGCAAAGAAAAAAATGTTCAAGAGCACTATGTTCTGCATCCCATTCACACAGTTGTAAGTTATTCTTTGCTGGAGTGGAAAGTGTTCTTTAAAAACATAGTAGGATTAATGTTCCTAAAATTGCTACTGTAACGAGCAAGTGAATGAGCATTATATGTCCATGATGTCTCTACAAAGGACATGTACGTGTGCATTTAAAGACAAGAATTCTGTCACATAATTCTGCATCTAAACCTGGAACCAATTTATTTATCTCCATTAGTTTGTTGTTGCTTTTTGTTTGGTTGGTTTTTTTAATATATATATTTAGAAAACAAATGCCCCTGAAATGGTTAACACAAAGAATGAGCTTGTTCTTGAAGTTTGTATACTGTGGCTTACTCTTCATCACTTAATCTGTTCTGAAGCCATCTTTCTTTCTGCTATAAGGTAAGATCCTATGTGTGCTGAGTAATGAAGAAGTAAAGTTGCTGTATGTGTAGTGAATGTTTTACAAAAGATGTTAAATGTAATGAGCAAAGGCAGAGTACAGTGGTAGCTGTAATGTAAAAATATTAGCAAATGATATAACTGCCAAATTAATTAAGTATGATATAAATTAAGGCATAGTTGTAAGCAAAATAAAAATTCAGGCATTTAGCTGGTTGGTTGTAACTAATATATCCAACCGACGTCAAGTAGCTGTTCCATCATAAAGAGCATCCCTTGCATTTATTGTAAACTCAGCGTGGTTAACAGAACTGCAATTCCATTCATGGGAATTTGGCCTAAGCTGTCAACATAAATAAAATATATCACCTTCCCTTTGCAACAAACCTTTTTGTTCTGGATTTTGAGCTTGTGTAAATCTGTGGAGACCAAGTATATATCCTAAGTAGAGTTGGATGTGAGGAATGTGGACACAGTGTTTCTGCTGCCAGCTTTAGCCCTTTGCTTTTACAGGCGTGCTCAGCACATCTCACTGTTAACACATTTCTAAAGCCCTGTCCTAAGATGTTTTTTCTTTTCACTGTCACTGTTTCTAAAGCTGTACCCTCCCATCGGTTGGAAACCTATTCCAGTGACCAAGCTAAATGACTGGATTATAGTCCTTTGTTCCTGTGCCAATATTTTCCTTTGGTTGCTATCACCTTAACATTCACTTTGCCAGTTTTGCTGTTCGTGGCAATTAGGATCACCCTTCTGGTTGCCACTGATGCCTTCCTGTGTAACAATTGAATCTGATCTCGGTGTCAAAAGACATAGACGTTGGTATGATGCTGTATTATCTACTTGGCTTGAATGTTGTGATTTGTAATACCACCCTGTGGCTTTTTGAATGATCAAGTTTGTTAATACTCTTGGCATACCTGTGAATGACATAATCCTGCCTTGTGAAGAACAGCAGCCCCATGAGATATGCATTAGCACAGGCAAACAGAAAACATTTATTTTTTTGACAGCAAGCTCATAGTGTTTAATATGGTAAAAATTACATTAACAGAGCTAGCTACAACCTGGTTTTAGAAGCTGACATTTATTTGATTATAACGAAATTAAGTCTTTTGTATATTTACTGATCACTGCTAAGAAAATAGTTAATATTCTGAGGGAGGCTGAGATGATTACTGGGTGAAAATACAAGAGGTTCGAATGGGAAGAATTAACAGCAATGGCAAGAAGATTCATTATTGACAATGTTGTGTTGGAAGTTTGGAGAATTTAAGTTCTCTCTGATGGGAGGAGATGGGTGTCCAACTGCACCTTGAGCACAGGAATAGATTAACTATTTGCAAAGCAATTGAAAGTCAATAAGAACTTGAGTAAACTAAACAACAACATAGATATTCCCAGAAAATGCATCTTCAAACCTGTTTAGCTTTCTCCTCTAACAAGACGACAGATGTCGCATGCCTGATACCGTCTCCTCTGACTTCCTGTAAGCAAGATAGAGAAATACAGTTTGATAGCAATAAAGTTAGATGGGATCAAAACTTATGTGAAATGAGGCTCAGAGAACAATGACTGTCGTAATAGAAAGGCCTTAACATGTGAGTTCCCCAGCGGGCTGCCCAGGCACTCAGTGTTATCAGCAGCAGCCTTGAGCAAAAAAGAAGCTGTTCCTTACATCTGCAGGTGATATTAATATGAGGGTTTGTATGAAGAAGGTTTAACATTTAGAAAAATCTTGATGAGTGGGAGAACTCATTTGCAATTCCGTAAGGACAACTAACAAGAACTAGAGATGGGTATGAATGATCATCTGTGCAATAGGTGGGGGAATAGCAGGTTAGGCAGGTGTTCTGAGGAAGGGGACATGAAGGTCCCTGAGTGACTTGCAGTTGAAAGGGAACCACTTGACTCTTACTAGTAAAGTTCATACTGGGAATTTCAAGTAGAAAATTACATATGTGAAATCACCCTTCCTTCCACAGCCAGTAATAAACCTTCTGCCAGTATGTCACCTCAGTCATGAAAATAGAGCATTGCTTAAAGGGATGGTATGTGCATGCCAGATCTGTAGCAAGTGTTACCTTAAATTCCTATTTGTGAACTATTCTGTAAAATATTTTTGCTGAGATGTAACCTTCCAGGAAGGAGAAGTTAAGAGTTTTAATCCAAGTTGCAGCAAGTACTTAAGATAATACAGCCAAGAGAAAAGTTTCACAAAGTCTCACATCTCAGTACAACTAAATTTTATAAATAAAAAAGACTTGAGATTTCTGTGTTGTCTCTGCAGGACAAACATTAAGTGGTAAACATTGCTTGGGTGCAAACAGATGTAGCTGAAAATCAGCCATGTTATTTACCTTACAGACGCCACCTTAATTTCTGAAATGTGCTTGTTTTAAGCTCATGAGCTGGTCATTACTTGTACTTCATTACTTCTTATTGCTGATTTTTTCATTGAACTGTGGATTTTAGCATTCAGTTTATTTGTAATATAAATTATGAGTCTTTACTTAGGGCTTAAATCAATACTTAAACAAATTTTCTTGCACAGAAGTAGTTTATTTTCCAAGACAGTTTTTTTAAACTCACTGATGATGAGGGAGTCAAGTATGATCAGGCCATATGGTTGTTTTCAAACTTGTATTGAAGTCCTTTCCATGCTCCACCCAAGAGGGGGCACCTCTGTGTTCCTCATAGGTAAGATGAGAACAGAGCTACTGCCCTGGTCACAGCAGACTTGCAGGGCTTGTTTTGTTTCTCTGTGCTATAAGCCTCATGCTTGCTGCATCCCTTTCTTGACTGAGTGGTCTGTCTCACAGAGAAGCACTTGCAGCAACTGTATGGATTTGAATCCAGCAGCTTTTATAGGGTCGGGCATTGTTTAACAATGAATATATTTTAAATATAATTAAGTTCATTGTAACTTTAGTTATGGACCTGTAACCTGCATCTCAAAAGCACAGCCTTCTTAGGAGTCCCTGTGCATGACAAATAATATTTCTTTCTGAAAGTTACCAGGTAGAGCTAAACAGCTGGTTAAACACATCTAAATAGTAGCAACATGATGGTGAAAGATGGCATGCTTTGACAGACAGTGCTAGTCCCCTGGGGGTACAATGACTGAGGAATTGTGGCCAGTTCTTAACCGCAATGGTCGTAGCATTTGACAGGTGTGTATTTAATTGTATTATCTGTAGTGGGATTTGGAATGGGATCTTTGAGCTAGAACCACTGATGGGTTAGTGACAGTAATGATGATTGCTGGCATTTCTCATTTTTAGCTTTGTACAGATAAGACTAGTTAGGTTGTAGGACCAAATAAGGTTTCCAAGAAACTTCTGTGAGTGTAGGACTTGGATTTAATTTAATCCTATGATTTTATTCATGCTCTGTGGGATATTTGTTGCCTGACATTGACTATTTTGGAAAGCGACGAAGTAGTTTAAGAGCAAAAGAATCTGGAGACTCCTCCAATATTTTCAGAAGCAGAGTTCTTTGCAGGGGGTAGATGAGGGCCCTGCTGGAGGCCGTGGTAGGACGATTATGGATTGTAAAGTTTAATCTGTCTGTTTTCACACATCATACACCAGCTACAGACCTCTGCCTATTGACCTTTTCTTGTTTATGTGACGGAACTGAAAAAAAAAGAAAAAAAAAGGCAAATAAAAATCCAAGAATACTGTCTAGCATAAGTAATAAGGTAATAGTAAAGGTGGTCCTTTTTCTATCTCTGTCACTGGCTGTCTGTGCAGCCCTGAGTAAATGAGATTTTCTCTGTGCTCTGTATTCCCTCCTGATAGTTGGATTTTTAAATGGGCAGGATCCTGGGAGCAGGGACTCAGTATGCTTCTATAATGTGAACCCTGTGAAACCAGCATTTGAATTTTGCACTGAAATAGCACTCAGGAGAATAATGCAGTCCCCTACACTTGCTTGTAAACAGAAATGTAAGTCAGTAAAGCTACAGCAGTTAGTAAACTGGAAAATAAATACAGAAGTAACATTTCTGTTTCTTAGAAATTAACCAGGGAAAAGATATTCTTCTGTTTGGAGTTTTTGGTTCACAATGCACGTGGCCACATGAGGGTGAAGTTATGGTTGAAGAAAAATGTAGACTTTTTAAATGTAGTTAAATATTTCAATAAAACCTCTAAATTAGGGCTGTATAAATTTAAATGGAACTTGCTTATCTTCTCTTTCATGGTCTGGTGAACTTCATAGCCTGACGTATCTTTCAAAATAGTGGAACTTTGGCAGGCAAAAGCATAGTGATGCCATGAATAAAAACTACTGATGTTCCCCAGTGAGGTTTTGTTGTCAAGAAACTCTGACAGAGAAAGCTTAGCAAAGGACAGAAGGAGGAAATTATTACATATTAAAAATTAAAAAAAATAAAAAAGGGAACTAGGGTTGTTACCAGAAATTATTTCAGCTATTATGAGTAGCAGAAAAAACATCTTCAACACTACTGAAGGAATTTCCTGCATAGTAGTTCATTATTTTATAGTTGTTTTCTTTGATTATTATTGCTGCAAGGTTTATGGGTGTTACAAATCCACCTGGTGAGGTGTGTTGTTGAAGCAGTTCACCTGAATTCCTGAAGCAGCAGCTGTCCGCTTGTGCTGTATAATTCAAAACTGAGTCCTGTCAATTGACACTTTGAACATTTTCTATTTTTTAATATTCTGTAAAACACCATTTGCCCTAGACAAGTTTACACACACGTAGCCATCTCTGAATCTGCCAGAGTAACTAGAAAGAAAAAGAATCCTTTTGCCATTTGGATTCAGGGCAAAATTAAGAATATTTTTATTTAGAGGACATGAGTAGTTAGATGATCAGCATTCTGGCTTTGATCAGTAAATATTCCTTTGAGTTGTGCTTCTTTCGGCGTCCAGAAATGTGAACTGCAACTATAAACCAAGGCCTCCCACCCACACCCCCCAGCCATAATTCAGCCTGAAGTTTGGATTTGACCCTTTGGGAGTTCAGCCCTGGGCCTCACTGTGGTTCTGTGCTCAGCCTAAGGCACCAGATTCAGGTCTTGCCGATGCACATTTATATTTTAATTAAAAAGATAACCAGACAGAAACTGATTGTAACATCTTGATGTGGACAGGCAGATTTTATCAATATAATGCCCAGCAGAAATTGCAAATTGTTTGTTGCATGCATTAGGAGATGAGTGGTGGTAAATGCCAGATGCAAGTTCATAAGGGGAATAGAAATATCTGTTTTTCTGGCCAGATGTCAAATGCCTTTATTGGATCATGTATAAGCTTTCAAGAGAAGAGGCACTATGTCCTGGTTTGAGTGAGAACAGAACTAATTCTGTTCAGTGATTTTACTTTTCAGTTCAGTTCTTCTAACTCACTGCACTGTCTGAAGTCAGCAGCCTGTTTTCATAGGCAGGGTCTGCTGCTGGCAGTGATAACACCCCGTGTTTAGAGTCACTGCCAAGGGTAGGTGTGCAGACCAAGGTCACTGCTGGGTCTTGTGCACCACATTGGGGGGTGTAGGAAACTGAAAGGTCGCACCTGCAGGGAGGAGCAAACACGGCAGGTGATCCCAAACTGACCAAGGAAGGAGGTATTCCAGCCCATATATGTCATATTTGGTATAAAGCTGAGAAATCTGGAGGGTCTGTAGTTTTGTTTGGCTTGCTAGTTTAGGTTTTGCTTGCTAGCTTGCTTGCTTACTCGCTCGCCCTCTCTCTGGGGGCTCCCGGGCTCTTCTCCTCTCTTGGACCACTTTGCCAGCTTTGCTTGGCTTGGCTCAGGTCCTCTTTCAGTTCCTTCCTCGGAGCATCCCAGGAGGACTCTGTCCATTCTG
>JANHGN010001275.1:65352-81479 GCA_024605025.1 Megaceryle maxima | reverse complement strand
CCAGCTTTGCTTGGCTTGGCTCAGGTCCTCTTTCAGTCCCTTCCTCGGAGCATCCCAGGAGGACTCTGTCCATTCTGACTTCGATCCCAATCAATGTGTTCCTGAATCCAGTACCAGAATCCAGCTCCTCAACACAGTTCCTGTCTGCTGCAGGGCCCAGGCTGGGATTCTCCCGGTGCCTGCTCCACAGCACCAGTGGTGAGGGTGATGCAATTACCATCAGAGGGGTTGGATTCCATACTGGTTTTGTATATATTTGTACATATTCTAGCAAAACAGTACCAATGTTCCAAAAAGTCAGCTTGGTAGATTGGAAACACCAGCCTTACACTGGGCACTACATGTGAATGGGCACATAGATGCCCCTTGTCCTTGCAGCCAGTGGTGGATGGACAATGTCACCACAAGGCAATCAGTTCAGGAATTTTCCAGTTGGCAGAGAGAAAGACATTTGCTCTTCTTCTACACAATCATACATCTCATCTGAAGGTACGTGCCTAAAATGGATATAGAATTATTCACCTGCTAAAATTAATTTGGCTCTTCTAAAGTCAGGGAAGAGACATCATGCATTAACGTGGCTTTCATGGGAGCTGTAGTGATGACCTGTTGTTCATATGACTTAAAGCCATCTCCCAAGGGTACCCAGGGATGTTTTCTATGCTGGTAGTCTACCACAGGGAAACAGAAGGAAAAATGGCTTTTTCACCAACAGCTGCTTTACACTTCCATGTTAATGATGCGTGATGCACCTCAGGAAAGCTGATAACGTGGGAATAAGGTAGGACTGTTTGATTAAGAAGTCACATATGGAGTCATCACCTTAGGATCCCTTCATCTAGAGAATCTCATGTTTTGAATCTCATCAAGAGCCATATTATGTTGTAGGAATGCCAAAATTAATATCCATGTTGGGAATATACAGCTAAGGCAGGGAACGAGTTCAAACTGCTATCTTGGTGTGTTTTGGAAATAGTACAGTTGTAAGCTAGGTCCCTTCATTTTTATTTGTAATGTTTCCAGCTTGAGCTGGCACTTTGCTATCAAAATAAAATCTGGCTGAGCCAGTCAAAAACCCCTTGGCTTGCTGGTAACTGTAAATAGATGCCATTTAATCTAGAACACTGCAACTGGGTGTTTGCAGGCGTTCGTACACAACTTGTGTTTAATTAATGACATAACAAAAGCAAATAAGAATTCAGACTTTCTATTTCAAATATATTCTGATAAATAGGAGTGTAAGACTGTTGAATAACAACTATTTGTGGAGTGCTCAGCCGGCTTTCCTTTTAAAACTGCTAAGGTTATTGTTCATTATTTCTGTTTCCTCTGCTCAACTGGCATCTCATTTTTTGCTATAAACAGGTACCATATGCTCAAAGGGCTGATGGGCTTCACTGTGCTTATGTGATGTTGTTGGTTCACAGACTTGTAAAACAGAAATGTTTGCAGTACCATGTCACACAAACTTTGTGGATTTGAATTTTAGACTCTGGTAGTTCTAATGCATTTATTAATTTACTTTAAAAAAAAAAGAAAGCACAAGAATATTCAGTACTAAATGTCTTCTTGATACTGAAATGTTTCAGTTAGTAAGAACAAAAAACAAAGAAATTGAATAAAACAGACATATTATTAGTGATTCAGTTCATGCTACCCAAATTCCACAATACAATTAACAAGGATGTAAATGCTCTTTTTCTATATTTCAATACATTGCTGAATGTCTAACCAAAGTCTCCTCTGGATGATTCTTTTCCTATGTCTCTTGTCTGTCTGTCTCCTCTCCAGTAGACAGGCACAGCACAGACAGATGAGGACCTTCCCAAGCAGGACAGGGATGGGTCTCAGTGCAGGCTGAGGGCAGTGGCACCAGCTCTATGTGCAGGCAGGTCGTCCAAACCATGACTGCTGGGGGAGAGGGGTATGGATGGGCTGCTGCCTGCACTGCCTGTGTAAGAGCCCAGAAAAACAGATTCAAGCCTGACAGTGGTAGGACTCACAAGCACCAGCTCCTGTTTCTACTTCTGGCTTCTTTCCATATGGTTTCCATGGGAGGAAGGGTCCCAAATGGGGCTTGATGCTACCAGCATCAGCTATCCGCAACATTAAGTGGTTACCCTTGTCCTAAGCTACCTTGCTACCTTCTCTCCAGTGGCCAGCAACATCTTTGGGGCAGAGTCAGCTACAGCAGGAAACTCAAGGAACATCTCAAGTGGATCAGTCTTTCTACTATGGCTCCTATCAGCTCTGGGCAGCTGGCTGCAGTGCAGTGGAACCAGTGCTGGGCTGGCAGTGGTGCTGGCATGGGCACCAACCTGGGCCCTGCCCTGCTCTGGTTGCTGTGCTCTGCCAAGACAGTCATTTGCAGGGCCACATGGTGAATGAAGCTGGGTAAAAATAAGCCTTATCTGGCTCGTTAAATTGTACTTCTGTGGGCTGGGACAGGAATCAGAGGCTAAATGTTGGGGAGACAACAGAAACACCTTGTGATAGTGCTGCCATTGATTGAAACATCTGTGACCAGGGTCCTGGTTATCAACTTCATGGAACAGAGTGTCAGCACCCAGGGAGCTGGTGCCTTATTGTGCACGAGCTCTTTGGGAGAGCTTTCAGCACCATACAAGGATTCACTCTCCAACAGCAGGGATTAATGATTCTTAACAAACCACAGTCACTTAGACAATGCACTGAAAATGGCCTACTCTAACTTTGCAATCTTTCCCCCCGGAGGAGTGCAGAGGATTAAACTGGAATCACCACAGAAGCTAAAAGGTGTGGGGGTTGACTTTGAAAGACACTGGGGAGCTTCAATAACTTTGAGCTCCTTCATTTGAGTTGCACTGCATAATCCTCCTCACTGAACACAAGAGCCTTGCTCCCTACAAGGAACCAGACGTTGTTAGTATGCATAACAGGGCTACTAGTAGTTGAAGAAAGTAGCTAAAGAAATGAACCCCATGAGATTTTGCATTTTCTGATAGCTGAGGTTGCCCTAACTGAATTAGCATTTTAGAAGTTACACTGGGATAATCCATGTGGTAGTTAATTTCTATGTTCTACTGCTCTGGCAGTGTAAATCTTAGTAAATTAATTTCTGTAATGCTTCAGAAGTTTTTTTCAGACATTTCCTTCCTCATTCATATTTAATGAACTCTGAAAATTTACATTAGGGTATCTGTGTAACTTTCTCAATTTTTTTACTTGTGGGCAAAGGCAACTCCAGCTATGATGTTTAAACAGAAGGTCATAAAGAAATATACTTTGTCAACTCTAGTCTGTATTTAACTGGCAGACCTCTTTTCCTTAGATGGATTATCTCCAATTCTGCTTTTAAACTATCTGTTGTCCTGCTTGAGACTGATGTTCATGGTCAAATCATTAAAATGTTTTAAGAAACATTTTGCTGCGGTGCAGGGTCTCTTTTGATGGAACAAATACAGAATTTTGCAGAGATAGGGGTTAGAAGAAACTCTTTTGCTGAGTCTGTTTATACCTTCTTACTTAATGCATCGTCTCGGGGAAACTGCAGTCTTAGGTGGGATGCAGCTGTGATTGCAAGAGAAAAAGAGGGAATTCAATGATATGCAACTGATTGTGAATCACATGGATGCCTGCACACTGGGCACCATAAGAAAAACATCCTGCTTACATCCTATTTTTCTTCAAAATTTGCCTAAAGTGCCTGAAAAAGAGAACAATAAATTAAAATAATTACCCAGTGTAGTTACATCCAATCTCTTTCTGCAGTGATTTTTGATCCTCACATATCAGTCTCCTAGCTCCTCAAAGGGTGAGGTTCTAGTTGTGCATCACACACCTTATTTATACTTGGACAAAAGAGGCGTAATATAAATGAAATATTTTGGACACTACCTGTATGTAAATCACTTGGAAAGAATATAAAGCAAATGAAAGTGGAGGGCCTTAGAATGAATGTTTACTAGGTAAAAAATAGCTTTCCCCTGCAAAGTCATAAACTCTGCGTTTCTCTTTCATAACTTCATTTATGCAATTATTCTGGCTGGAAACTGCTAAAATCTGCAGAGAACCATTAAAACTTCATCTCGGATTCATTCTTGTGCAGTGTTATTAAACACTGACATACCCTGAATGCGAGAACTACAGAACATTTTTTCTCAGAGAATGACCAAACCTCTAGGGATAAAAATAATTTCTGCTGATAAACAAGGCTGGATGTTCCATCTTCACAAGATTTTAGTCTTTATTTGCAGTCTTTCTAATGGAGAAAAATATGTTTAACAACCATTCTCCATTCACACTGGCATATATTTCTGCCTAGGAAAGATGTCAGAGGGAGCTGATGTCTCTCCAGCAGTGCAGTAGGGAACAGTACATGACTGAGAGGAAGCAAAGTGAGAGGGAAAGCAGGGGCTATGAGAGGAAAGAGGGGAGCTGTGTGGAAGATTGGTTAAGAAAGAAATATCACTTTGGGGAAAATCATGAGAGAAGTTTACAGTTGTTGGCAACAGGCTAAAAGGCAGGCATGAATTTAATGAGTAGGACTGGACCGAGTTCATTTACAAAGAAGGAAAAAGTAAGAGTTAATGGTATTTCAGGAGGACAAATGGGACAAAAGAGAGAACTTCCCTAGATGTCAATGAATAAGCCTGGAAGCAGAAAAGAAGATGAGTAGCGACAAGGAGAAAGGCTTGAGAAATACTTTAGGCACATTTTTCCCCTTATAGTTATTTTTTTGATTAAAAGTTAATTGCAATATTGACTTCTATGTTCTAAAAATAGAGATATTATTTAATAAATTTCCAGTAGGATTGTAGACTAGATCATTCATCTAATTTAATAGCAATTGTCCAAAGCTATAGAGACTAACACGCTGACACCTTACATCTCTAAGAGTTTGTTGAAGTGCTCTACACAGCATTTGAGGTAGAGAAGCTGGCACCTCCATCTCTCTTCCATCAGTAGCCCCAACAAAAGCTTAGGAAAGAAAAAAAAAATAAGCATGGTCAGGCATTTCTGTAGGCTGAATGCTCATGAAGATTCTCTATATTCTTGGCAATTTATATACTCTTAGCTAGAAGGCTCACCAGAGGGGACTACTTACATTCTCTTCAAAGAGTGGTATAATGAAGCACTGTCATTTTTGTAATGAACATTTTGAAACATATTGTCAAAAAGAATAATTGTTTGGCAAACCTTCTGAGAAGATAATATTCTCAAAAATGTCCCTTCTTGCAGAGACTTTAATGAAACTCTTGATGTTTGCCTTTATTGACCCAATTTAATCAAATCTTGTACTTCCCCTTTTATTGATTAAATTTTCAATAGAAAACATTACAGCTGATGATCAATGGTTGTAATTTACAAATTAATTCTTCCCAGGCTGCATAAGTCAGAGGTGCCACTGCTGTCCATGTTGTCCCTGTGCAGTGGGTATGGTAATAGGTCATGCGTAATGCAGACAGAAACAAAAAAAAAAAACCCAAACATTTTGTTTGCTTTGTAAATACAGAGGATATTGTCAGGGTCCTGAGGGCACTAATGGGCTTTAATTACCCTGAGCAGCCATGCTTGGATTCCCTACTCCCTGCTTATGGCCCAGGTGCTCCAATTGAGCTTTGGGTTTGGTTGATGCTCTGTGGTGTGGGGAGGGTTTTTTGTCTCCAGCTTGGTCTTCAGAATTGTTGTGGTGCTGCTGGTGGTTTCCTGGATGGACCTGAGATCTGGCTTGTTTCCTTGCTATGTATGCTGAGGGCAGGACTGTCACTGGTTCTGTTGTGTCAACTCCCCTCAGGTACTGTAGGGACTACGCTTGGTGGTGTGGGGTCATCATTGGGTCATTCCCATTCCTGCTGCTCCCCAATAAGGGTGACCTCTCAGAAAAGGGGTCTTTTTAGGGTGGCTTACGAGTTGTAAATTGATGGAAATGAGAAGGAAAAGAGTCCTGCCTGAAAAGTCTCCTACTTGAGAGTCCTATCCTACCAGAATAGGTAGGATAACCAAAAAGGCTGAACAGAAATGGAAAGAGCTAGATATATTTGGTTGCTGGGGAAAAAGAAAATGGGAAGAAGCAGCAACTGATAACCCATGGAATGAGCTTTGTAAGGACTGGGACAGGGCCCTCAGTGGCTCAAGCTTATCAAAATGGACATAGAAACAGCACTGGAAGTTCATGCTGAAATAATAGTAGCTATATTTCTGCACTGTAAAAGACTGTATGGGAACAGACCAGAGCAGCACATGTGTTATGCCTAGGGAAGAGCAGTAAATTCCCAGTAGGCTTATGGGGGAGTTCTGGAGTGAAGGAGAATTATGGAGTAGGTAGTGAGTCCAAATAAACCCTATCAAATTAACTTAGAGCACAGTGAGTGTGCCGTGCCTGGGTGGGTATTGGTCTGTATGAAGCCATTGAGCACTGATAATTACAGATACAAGACGTAAAAAGATAAAAAGGAGAAGGTTAGAAGAAAAAAAATGGAGTATGGGGAGCAGAGAAATAAAGAGAATCAAAACAATTTGATTCAGGGGTAGAAAAAAAGTCAGGCAGATCTCTCCTAGTGTGGAGAGAAGGTAGTAACAGAAATGCCTTCACTTGAGTGACTCATTGGGCTCTTTCTTTGCCAGTAAATTATGCTTTCATTATGTCTTTGTGAATCAAATAGTGGTGAGCTGGATATATATGAAAGGTGCCAGGTACATAATTATCAAAGAGATGCCAGTGTCCTAGAGCCTCACCTTTGTATCTGCTTCCTATCGTGTTATTGAGTATAACTGAAATGACTCTTGGGCTTTGTTTTGGGTGACCAAGTGATGAATTTTCCCTGCCAAAGCTCAGGTACTGCACTGGCAGCTCTGCAAAGCCAAACCTCTATGGCTTATTTCTCAGTTCGTGTATTTGATACTACTGGATGTAAGGAGAAAGCTATTTTATTTGCTAATGCATCACATTGAATGATTTATGGCAGACAAATAAATATGTGAGGGTGTCTAAGTAGGACTGGTGTCAAAGGAAAATATTTGGGGGGGGAAGTTTGCAAGTTTCTAATTATTTTGGTTTATTTATACACACAAACCTTGAAATATTAATAGAGAATGCATAAGTAATTGATGAGCTACATATAATTTTTCATTATCTTAATTTTGAGATAGGCAGAAAAGTCCTTTGGCAAAAGTCACAAACATATTACAACCTCAAAAAAGTTGTAAGTCAGGACTGAAGCTGTCTAGCTGCTAGGAGCAACTGAGCACCCCCTTACACCGACCCACTGTTAGGACTTTTCTTGAGTCTTTCCTAGTCTGTCCAACCTTGATATAAAATGGTGGGTTGGTCTTCTCTCTCCTGTTTAAGGCAATGAACTTGAAGGTATGTTTTCTAAGCAGCTTAACAGCTGAAATGAAATCCATATCCAAATGGGAAAGAGAAATCCATTAATATATGGGGTTAAAAATCAGATAGATTTTAATACCCAACTCATGATTTTGTGAGTTTTGCTGGAATTGCCAGCAGACATTTGTCTGAACTGTGAAGCAAACTCTCAAGAGGGTGCAGGAGGTGGCATGCAGTAGCAGAGTGGGTAGCAGTGTGTTCAGCATTGAGCAAGGGCTTCTTTTCTAAGTTAAGATTTTTTTCATTTTAGAAAAGGAAAATAGGTGAAAGGGGAAGAGTGAAAAGGTTGAACTGCTAGGAGTACTGTCTTAGTTCTGTTTCTGTTCTGAAATTCTATTCTATTTTGGATGAGCAGTTGAACTATGCTGGATGTCACAGGTTTCTTCAGGTTTTCTGAGCCCAGTGCTACTCAAGACCCTCTGAACTATAAGCCTTCCATGCGTGCCTGCCTGTAAAAAAGTATCTGTGCCCCCATACATAGTGTATTGGGCAAGAGAGAGAGACACAACTGCAAAACCTCATGAGTTTCCTGGGATGTATCTCTATGGACAGTAACAAACCAGTTCATGCTCTTCTGCCTTCTCTTTAGCTGTTTTCATCCCTCTCTGTGTCCATTCTGTCACAGACCAATACATGCACCTATAACTCTTTAGCCCCAGTGTCCTTCCTGTTTGATGTGGTCCTAGATTCTATATTTCCAGCTAAAGGAGAGAAAGAAATCCCTCTAATTTTCCTGCTGGCTACTGTCTCTGTTGACCTTGTCAGCTTCTGAATGTTTTTCTCTCCTTATTCTCTGGTGTTGGGTGTGAGTAATTAAAAAGACTGGGAAGAAGGAAACACAGGAAATTCTGTGGGTTTTATTCTATATGCCCCTGTTGATTTAATGATAATTTTAAGGTTTGCACATCTTTGGGTTTGGTTTATTTTTTCTTAAGCTGTCCTATAAAAAGGACAACTAGGAGGACAGTGGACTGGTGGTCAGGAGGCTCATTTCTCTACCAGCACCTTCCTGTAGTCAATACCTTACTTCCCACATTGACAAAACTGGCTGATAGCTCTGTACCATATATTGCCACAAATGGCCTTGAGGAGATAGAATATTAGAAACTGTTTCCTCTTGATGCTCTTAATAGTGGCTTATCTGATGATGCTTGTCCTGATGGCAGTGCTGACAGTGGCTGCTGCTTTCCTTCCCCAAAGTAACTCTGTAACTCTGGAGAGAATCTGTTTAAAACATAGGGTTTTATGGTAGAGTATTTCTCCAGTCAGTGGAGTCAGACAAGCATATCCTGAAGGCAATTCATCCAAATTAATCCCTGACAGTGATTAGTTTGTTTAGGTGAAATATGCTGATTTTTAAGCATTTAGAGTTGGTTGTGATTTGTGGCTGTTTGGAGTACTGGCTTGAAATTTAAATTTTTTTTTTTTTTTAAATATTGACTCTATCCTTTCCTCCATTTCATCCTTAATACCCATGCTCTCATGGATTTGTGAGTGGAGACTACATCAAAATGTGCAGCCAAAGATCAGACTTATTTTGCAAGTTGACTCTGTTGTAGGAGGCTTATTTGGCCACTTCTGAACAGAGCACTTTTTCTTTTGCTTCCTCCTTGGCTTTTGCAAGAAGTGAATTGACTGCAGCAGCTTCTTTCCTATTCTCTCACCCACAATCTCACTTGCTATATTTAAGACAACAGCTCAGCAAGCACGTGGCAAATATCTGTGTCCATCATCTTAGGGTTCATTTGGGTACCTGCAAAAAAATCACTGTTAATTCCACAATAGGTTGTAATATTACTTTCTTAATATTATTTTATTTTGCTTAGTTGCTTAGTGGTGTTGTCCATCATAAAGGTCATTTAAAGTCATTAAGATTTTTTGTGTCTCTTGCCTATGAACTGTATCAAGAAGCTTTCCAAATTCAAAGCCCATATGGGCTTTTACAGTCTAAAGATGTTACCAAATTAGCCCTAAATCTGCATTATTTAATCTGAGTGCTTAAATCTAACCATTCTATACTGTGGTTCCCTTTTTCCTTGCTTGGGGCTGTCTCCACTGCATGTTGCACTATGGAACTGGGTGTGACCTGTGCTTATTCTGCCTACTTCTCTGGAGTGCTCTGTATTCAACAGGAATGTTTGCTTACCATAGTGTTCAAAACCAGATGAAAATCCTGGCACAGCATGGCTGAGTTTTACTACCCACTTCAGTGGGCTCAAGATTGTACCTTTTAATTTCAAAGAATGTTAGATTAGGCACAAAGCTTTTTTTGACAGTCTTAGACTAGTTAGCAGATTTACAAGCACCTCTTTTCCAGGCTGTGATGACCTTTGCAATGCTGGGTAAATACAATGAGCTGTTCAATTGGAAAATTATTTTAATAAGCAGCATTTTAGTAAAAGCTGTGGTTTGCCCTCTGAATCTTGATTAGTAAAAATAAATCTCTATTACCCTCTCAACTTGGCCTTACCTTCCTGTTTGGTAGAAGGAAAAAAAAAAAAAAGAAAATCAGTAGCAGCATTAAAGATTCATCTGTTATTTGGAGTAATTCTTGTGCAATGCAAATCTAATAGACTTGAAGCACAGCATTTTGGTTTAGAATGAAAAACAACTGCCTTTATTCAGCTTACACAATCCTTTCCTGAAAGAGCCCTTTATCCAGCTCATGTCGTGTCAGCAGTAATCATAGACTGAGTGGTGGTGCATGCAAATTAGTGAGCAGCTGCCATTTAATTGGGCTGGAGGAGTCATATAATGAATTTGCCAGTAAGTGCAGGAGTAGATCGTGTTTAATACTCGGGGTATTGTGTTGCTCTTACTTTTGGGTGCTGGCAGCTGAAGGCGGATCTAGCTGGATCAGTCTGTTACCTTTGCTATCTTTGCCCTCCCCTGCTAGAACCCAGACTGTCACTGTCTGCAGTGCTCCTGGCCCTTCCAAACCCGTGGGGCAGTTGACAGTAGCCAGCAAAACTTAACACGGGTGTTTTATGCTGATAAATAAAAGGAGAGTTTCTCTACTCCCCTGATACGCAGACTTTCCTCAAAGTTAGTGTGGGATAGAGGCAAGCCAACTTACCACTGTAGCTTTGACTGGCTGATGTGTATGGCCTTTCAACCCCAGTGGCTTGTTTCACATCTTTAAGGCAGTTGGGATGCTAATGCTGCTCCAGGTAGTTCTGGTTGTTTGGTTTGGGGTTGTTTTGGTTTTTTTTCTTCCCTCTCCCTTCCGAGTTCTCGTGTGAGTTATGAGCGCCCAGCATTTAGATATGATGGGAAATGCAAACTAAGGCAGTCAAACTGACACAGGACTCTGACCCAATCCCTAAAGCAGTTATTTGGGAAGGGTGTGGAGATGGAAGAAGTGATATCTTTAATATGACAGGCTTCTGTTGTGATTGTAGATATGTCTGGTTTCATGAGTGAAGAAAAACTACCTTTCCTGTTGCATATATTGCAGGCTCAAGTCCATGAGAAATCTGTGGATTTCATTTTGCTTAAAGAAGTCAAGGATGCTAAAAAACTGTTTTATAACTGTATTTCTCTAGCAATAATTTCTAAGCTGCTTGTGTGCTCCACATTTTACTGGGAGTTTCTGTCACATCCTCGCAACACAGGTTTCTAGAAGAGGGAGAAGCTATCGTGATACTCACAGAAGTAAAAGAAGGGAAAAGGTAAGTTTTGCATGGCAATACATACTGAAAATTACTCAGTTGCCTTCCTTCTCTTCTACCAGTCTCTTCTCAGACAATACCTTTGTCTATTGCTTTTCATGATGATCAGAACTGTTGTGATATCTTTTGGTTATTGGATTCCAGCTATATTGTTTCTGTTGCTGTATACTTATACAAGCTTGTAATGAAATAACCCTCTGTACTGACAATTCTCAAGGCCACAGTAAAATAGCAGTGAATAATTGACAGTAAAAAAGGCTTTTACAATCTCAGCTTGTTCTTCTTTGTTCCAGAAGAAAGGGATGGTGAGAAGAGTGCAGGTACCTTTGCAGTTCAACTTAAGTTTTTAGTTTGTGTTAGGTGATGTAATTTCTTGGGCCATACCAGATAATGCAACAAGCAAAGCAGTGCGCTGGGCTGGTGAATCACATTTGATTGTTGAGATGTCTGGAGCCATGAAATGCTTCAGCAAGAGGAAGGTGTCCTGCTGTCTTGCAAGATAAGTGAGCAGGAAGCAGAAACTGTTTCAGAGGAGATAAGTTGTTTTTTTTTTTTTTTTTACATGTATATTTAGAAAAAACTAATCTGAAAATATGTGTGAATCTCCTTGCTCTGCTTCTCATTTGGATCCTGTTCTCTTTCTTCTTGTGGAAGAGTTCCTCAGTGACTGTTAGAGTGAAAATGCTTCTTCAAACTTCAGAGAAGAGTAATGAATCACAAGGAGGAGATTTAACTATTGAAAAGTAAACTAAGAGCAGTGCAAGTGTATTTGGTATTTCAGGTGGTGGCTGCTGCTTTATGTTGCTGTCAGTACTCATTCAGCAGGTGCTTTTTCATCTCCATTCCAAGATGTTGGGAAGAAATAAAGCACTGTTTGTTCCTGCAAGCTGCTTTGGGTCTGCAGATCTTCTCTTTGCCCCTTATTTCACCCTTTCTGCACCCTCCCTCTTCCCCCGCAGCCTTTGTGCAGCATGACAATCCTTCTCTTAATCCCAGAGAACATATTTTGGGTACTAGCACAATGAAGAAAAAGAGGCAAATTGATTTGCATTTCTTATCTGGGAGATTGGCTTGCAAAATCTAGTATGGTTTCACTGATGCAGAGGCAGGAGAGATGATCCTGTAAATCTGACATCTCTTTATTAAGGTTGAGATGGAAGGGAGTGGGAGGATGGCCTGAGCTCACTATGGGGAATAATACTGTAGGTAGATTTGTTTGTTGTCTCAATCCACGTTTCACTGAAGTTTTCCTGTTTGGTTTGGAGATCCTCTCACAGGGACATTGTATGGCTACGCAGTCCCAGTTTATCCAGTTGCGCACAGCTTCTGTTTCCCCATAGCATGCGGAACTGCCACCTGGAAGATGGAGTGTACATGCATCCATTCTAGTTAAATGATCTTTGTTT
Source organism: Megaceryle maxima (assembly GCA_024605025.1). Classification (NCBI taxonomy): domain Eukaryota; kingdom Metazoa; phylum Chordata; class Aves; order Coraciiformes; family Cerylidae; genus Megaceryle; species Megaceryle maxima. Next base: position 69,033 of record JANHGN010001275.1, on the reverse strand, counting down.
GCTCACATGATGAGCTCAGAGATTCAGATAGTTCCAGCAAGGTTAAAAGCTGATTTCAGCAAGCTGTGTTGGATCCTCTTTGCTTTCCCCCTGCTGCCTCAGGAGGCAAAAGTAGCCAGAGTGGATAAATCTCCTTACAGAAATGCCTTGGGTCTTCCCACTTCCTACACCTGCCAGAGCAGCCCCACTATTGCCTGTCTCTGGCAGTTTTCTTGCTCAGGATTCTATCACATCAGACTGCACGCTCTGAGCAGCGACTTTCTTACCTGCCTTACAGCAGCCTGTCCTATCCTGCTGCTGCCTCTCTGACGTGTGAGAAATGGAGGGGTGAAAAGCCAGTCCTGATCACTGGTTGGCAAAATTCCCTCCTGACTTTCAAATAAGTATTGGTCAAAGCCTGTTAGCAGGTGATGTATGTCCTTGTTGCAGTAAGGGTGTGTTTCCAAGTGGGATGTAAGGGGATTCTTTAAGCATAATTTTGGGCAAAAAGAAAACCTGAGAAATGGAAAACAAAAAGTGATAATTGGCTGGATGAGACACCTCCTTGGTGCCTCTGCATTCAGTGCCTAATTCAGCCTCTCATAGCTGAACTACACATGTAGTAGGCAGGAGGGCTGCCCACGCCTTGGATCATGGTGTTCTCTGATCAGGTGCCTCCATTGCCTCTCCAGTCACATCTAGAAGCACAGAGTCTAAGGAATGTGGGTCTCTGGCTACCTGGTCCTTGAAGCAAGAAGGAATTGCAGAGCAGTCAGTATAGATATTAATGCACTGTTCAAGGAGCTGGTTAATCTTTTGAAGCCTGCATCTGCTCTATTTGCTGCAGCAGGACAGCTGCCCTGCACTCACTTGGGTTGATCTGCTTTATATTGGCGTAAAGAAAGAAATGACCTCTTAAATGCTTTATTGTCACTGTCTGATGCTTCTTTTGTCCCTGTCTTTCCATTCTGTCTGCCTCAGCATCTTCAGTGCTGCTTGCTTGAACTGTGAAATCACCAGATAACAAAAATCTTTGAGGCTAGAAGGGATCTCAGGACATTATCCTAATGGCTAGGACAGGCTGCTCAGGGCTTCAAGTCCAGTCAGGCTTCAAGTATCTCCTCAGCTTCTCTGGGCAACCTGTTCCAGTGGTTTATAACCTTCACAGTGAAAAGGTTTGGGGTGTTTTCTCATGTTTCATCATAACCTCTTGTGTTTCTGTTTGTGCCTGTTGCTTCTTGTCCTCTTGCTAGGCACCACCAAGCAGAGACTGGTCCAGTCATCTTTACACTCTCACATCAGCTGTTTATATACATTGAGACCTGCCACTCCCCACCCCAAGCTTTCTCCTTTCTCTAGGCTGAGTGTTCCCATCTGTCTCAAACTTTCCTCCTATGAGAGATGCTGAGCTCCCTTAAGTACCTTAATGGCCTTTTGCCAGGCTCAATCCAGTATGTCCATGTCTCCCCTGTACTGGGAAGCCCAGAAATAGGCCCAGCACTCCAGATGTGCCTGACCAGTGTCAAGCAGAGAAGAAGGATCAGTGAATGCCAAAACACTCATTAGCAAATGTGTGATTGGTTGTGGTAGTTCTGTAGCCAAGCCATGGAGCAGATTAACTTCAATAAAATTTCTAATTTTACTTTTTTTTTTTTACTATATCTACATGAGTAGCCTGCTATTTGACCCTGCATCTGAGTAATCTTTTCTGAATAGCAAAGAAATCCATGCAAGCCAAACCCCACTGATGTGGCTGTGATGAGATTATTTGTGGTATTAGCTTGGTACTTGGGAAATTTCTGGGTTTTTTCATCTAGGCATTGTTCCACCAACATAAGTCATGATGCCAAATGTAGAAAAAAGACATTTTAAAAGATTCTTTTTAAGGATTTCTAACTTATTAGGTTTGGTTTTGTTTTGGTTTTTGTTTGGTTGGTTTGGTTTTGTTTTCTTTTGGGTTGGTTTTTTTGTTTTGTTTTTTGTGATAGACCTATCTTACTAAGGCAGGTGAATTGAAAAGAATAATTTTCAGCTTATTTTAAAATGCTCACTTCATTCATGAAATACATGATGACAAATATTTTATAGCCTTTTTGTGAGTGGGATGCTAGCCTGTGTTATTTAGAGACATTTGTGAATTGATACACTCGAGAAAGAGACTTCATCAATTCTGCAATGTTCAGCTTTTTTTCATTGGATTAATCATTCTGTAAATCTGTTGAGTAGCCATCACCTTGGGGATGCTATTTTTGTCATTTCTGCCCTTATGTAGAGCTAGATTTCTATTATGATGGCAGACTAGCTTATTCCAATAGGATTTCTGTGAGTAAGGTGTTAATCATTATGAAAAGGAGCTTTTGTTAAATATACCTCCACTGACCTTCTATGGATAGAAGGTACTCTTTCTGCTTACAGATCACAGGACAGAAAGGTCATGCTCCTGTACACTTCCTCTTCTAAGTCTCAGACCAGTTCAGGAAGGGATTCTTTGTAGTAACTGTCTGGTTTAGATTTCATCAGCCAGTATTTTATCTCCTCGCACCAAATGTAATAAACATATATACTTTAAATACTTCTGTAAAGGAGATAAAGGCAGTGTACAAAATCTGTGAGGTGTAAGAATCCAGTAACATGGAGATATCCGCAGGATCTTACCTGATTTGTACCTGTCATACTTTCAATTTCAGGTCTGACAAATCGTTGCTGCATAACATGCTCCAGACTTTTTGAAAAGCCATCAAGGTGCTGATTCCAGAGATACTTCCCGAGTCCCGAATCCCCTTTTCATACTACTCTTATTTCAGGTATAGCAGTGTCAAAGTCAGGCAACGTCTGTATTCAGCATGCAGACTGGTACTTGCAGGGTCATGTTTGACATCCATTTGTCCAATGAGCTATGAAGTTTCTGTTGCTTAATATGGACTGGGTGCTTCATCAGCTACATCTTCCACATAACATGAAAGTGAAATGCAAAGTATCTTCCTGCCCCAACTAGTCCCTTCTTTGAATGTATGGACTCTAAGATTATCCACAAAGCATTTTTAAACAACGCAGGTATCTGTTCCGTGAGTTTTCCCAGCTCCCTGGGAAATACAATCTGTAAGCATAGTACCTTGACATCCTCATGAAAAAAATTACCTTGGAGTGACTGAATGAAAGGTTAGAACTGTTGAGTGTTTTAATCAATAATAAATGAGTTGGATGAGCGGTATACTGTACTTTGCAGTGCACAATCAATAATACATTTTTATGCTCATCTTTTTAATCCTCAAAAAAACTACATCAAAAATTTCATGCTAGACTGCACACTAGAATCAATAATTGAGAAAGGTTCCCTCTTCCCCCTAGTACAGTTTAATGAAAAGCATAATGAATTTATTTATTAAATGATGGTACAAATCTATTATACATTTTCGGCAAATACCAAAAGGAAAATAATAAATTAAACTATGTCTACTATTATTTCCTATTTGTATCATCACAGTATGTAAAACGCTCAAAAAAGGGACAATGTTCCAATATACAGGGCAAACAGTTGTCTGTATACAGCCCTGTTTTCTTACAGGGGTCAGTACTGGGTCCAGTCTTATTCAACTTCTTCATCAATGACCTGGATGAAGGGATTGAGTGCACCCTCAGCAAGTGGCTGATGGAACAGAACTGGGAGCAGTGGCTGATACACCAGAAGGCTGTGCTGCCATC
>JANHGN010001275.1:34169-65252 GCA_024605025.1 Megaceryle maxima | reverse complement strand
GTGCATTAAGAAGAGTGTGGCCAGCAGGTTGAGGGAGGTTCTGCTCCCCCTCTACTCTGCACTGGTGAGACCACATCTGGACTGTTGTGTCCAGTTCTGGGATCCTCAGTTCAAGAGGGACAGGGAAATACTAGAGTCCAATGGAGGCCACAGTGATGATGAAGGGACTGGAACACCTCATATGAGGAAAGTCTGAGAGACCTGGAGCTGTTTAGTCTGAAGTAGAAAAGACTGAGAGAACATCTTTTTAATGTTTACAAATATCTGAAGGGTGGGTATCAGGTAGAAGGGGCCAGTCTCTTTTCGGGGGTGCCCTGTGATAGGATGAGGGGCAAGGGTCACAAACTGGGATGCAGGAAGTTCCACCTCAACATGAGGAGAAACTTGATTACTGTAAGGGTGACAGAGCCCTGTAGGAGGCTGCCCAGAGAGGTTATGGAATCTCCTTCCCTAGAGACTTTCAAAACCCACCCAAATGTGTTCCTGTGTGGCCTGCCCAAGGTGATCCTGCTCTGGAAGTGGGGTTGGACTTGATGATCTCCAGAGGTCTATTCCAACCCCTACCATTCTATGATTCTATGCCTTGAATTAGTCTCCACTCCTTCAGCTTGCCTGGAAATGGCTAGGAAGCTATTTTCAAAATAATGTATAAATTTTCAGTAAATGCACAAAAGTTTTAAATTTTGGTTTCTCTACTGAGTCACACAGCAATGTTTTATACTGTTGAAGTTTCTGTGCATTTATAGAGCACCTGCCATTATACAAAAAGGAGGATCAAACTTTTCTTAATGCCAGTTGACCACATTTCTATTTCAGTCCTGAAGTCATTAATTCCTTCTTGCTGAATCACAAAGTGTATTGCTTTGTTAGCAGTACTTCATATCCCCGTGGACTTCTACTCTTTTACTGCATCACCAATTATTTGTGATGTATTATTAATTGTATGTGATCTATACTTGCACCACTTCCTTGACTGGTAGGGGTAGCTAATTTAAACAAGAAGCAGTTATTGTAAAAAGTAGCTTTTCTTATTCTGTGGCAAGTTGCCAGCTGTGTTGTATAAGAGGATTTTTATTCAGACTGTTATGGAAAATAGTGTCTTGTGCATGTCCATATCTGGCAGGTGTGGGCTACTGGACATGCTTGCACACTTCTGGACAACGACTGGGGAGAAGGTGGGAAATGTATGAGACACATGAAACTCAGTATTATCTGATTTTTGCCTTCTAGAAAAGAAAATATTGCCTTTGATACTGAACAAAGATAGTTAGGAAAAAGACTAATTTTTTTTTCTCCTAGTGGGGTTATTATTCTTTCAAGCTAAGATCTGTGAAACTATAAAAAGTGAGTTCTGGTAGAGCTGGGATAGGATGATACACCAGGATTAGTGTGATCACCTCGGTGGTCTGGCAGTTAGCTCATTTTTTTTGGTGCTGTTTTGTAGCATTCAGTGGGGACCTTTCGACTTTGTTAAAATCAGTATCATATCACCAGCATTACTTGTAGTCCCTAAAAATTTCCCTTTTGTGTTGTATCTATGTGTGATTGAGTAAATATATTGGGAATGACCAGCTGTCGTAACGTAAAAAGATGTAAAAACGTTATTTACATTTTTTACATAAAAACCGTAAAGACAACTGCAAAAAACCTGCAACAGGACAAGTAAATACTTCCACCTTACCATTATCAAAACCCACAGAAACTATGGTGCAAGGATCCCTCAGTGCTGTGTCTGGCTGCAAATATGAGCAGATGTTTCTGAGGTTTTGGCTGGGTCTTGGCTAGATCTGATGGAAACCTCCCTGTGAAAAATTAAAAGCAGAATCCACCTTTTGCTTTACAAATACAGTGAAACAATAAAAGCCAGTTTTTACCATGTTGGGATTGGTACCTTAAATAAGCTGTATTTCCTTATCATTGCTCACAGCTACCTCATTTATCATGTACAATAATTTTTGCAAAACCCTATAAAATAGGCAACTATGATACCAAGAAAACAAATGTAAATATTGCTGAAGGTAGGCAATAAAAACAATCAAGAATTTCTCACGAAGTAACTGCCCTGTTTTGTAAGGTAATAATCATTGTCTCTGAGACTCCATCAGAGGGATGTTATGAAAATGTCGCTTTTTATGCTGTTTGTATCTTTGAGAAAGCATCCCCCAGTCAGGATAGACCCATTCAGGACAAGCTTATGCTGATATCTCAGATATTATTAGCAGTTAAATGTCAGGAACAGACTTCAGCCCCTGCTGAACCCAGCTGCAGGGTCTGTTCATCTTGACCCTCTGCACCACAGCCTACGCCTGTCCTGCCTTACTGGAGGTATCACTCAGGTAGTCACTGCCATGATGGTTAGGAGCAAAAACCTTCGATTTCTTTATGTCACTGGAGAGACAAACACCCCCGGAATATGACTCAGTCTCCAATCTGCTAATTTTCTGGAGGTGTCTGCCTATCTGCATTTACTATTGAGGGAGTACAAAATGACTATTCCCCTAAATTAGGTATTCTGCTCAGATGTTTCAAGCTAGAAGAATGAATCTGCATTTAAGTCCTGAACATCTTTATAAAGGCTAGGCTGAACTTCTTCCCATCGTTATCCAATTTAGCTGAAAACAGCCTTAGTGTTCCTGCAGGCTGGGCCTGATTCCAGCATGGAAAATGAAAGCATTAACACCTGCATGTCCATGTGGATGTGGCTGGACACAGCTAGTAGTGATAGCCATGAAAGTGTGTAAAATTGAGAATAGGTAGACACACCTATTCTGCCCAAGCTGGAGAAGAGAGGCAAAAGTCTGTCACCCTTGCGTAGTTAAATCTGGCCATTCCCTCTTGCATGGTTACTTAACACATATGTAGTAGACTGCCTAATTTCTGTTTGGTAATTGGAATTTGGTAATTGCAAGACCAAGAGTTTTATGAAGTGCAAGGAATTAGAGGTGATTCTTTCTGAAAATCATAAACTTTGCTATGTGGATACTTACTCATGGTGCATAGAAGACTTTATCATTCTATCAAAAAGGAGGAGGTAATTAATGTCATCCTCCCTAAAAAAAAAAAAAAAAAAAAATCACAAAAATCCTTGGTGCATGTTATTCTATAGCCAGAGGGAGGCAAAATATGTCTTTAAATATTATAATACATACACTCCTGACAATCGTGAAGGTTAAACAAACAAACTCAATGTTTTTTTCACTCTTGGGTTTCATACTAATTGTAAAGTCTGTGGAAAGGGTAACTCAGTTTATCAGGCTGGATGGAAATTTGTGTGATATCCCTTGATGCTTTGTAGAGAGCATTGCACAGCTGATATCTAAAGCATTGTCTGTTTGTAAGTAATGGCATATCTCTCTCTCTCTTTAGTCCCTCTTGTTTCTTCTTTCCCCATCACAATTGTTTTCCTGACTACACTTGTTATTTGGATTGATTTTTCATCTTCTGAAAAATGCTGACCAAGGAGCTTTCTCTTGATTGATATATCTCAGTCTCAAGTGATTCCCCACGGTGTTTATTGTGAAATTAATCATTTGACTCCCATGTTGACTTTCCACAGATGCATGTCATCGTTATTATTGCATGCCAACAAATTTATTTGGAGCATTTGGATAATGGTAGTAGATATCACCTGAAAGAGCTAGTTTGCAGCAGAGTTGCTTTAGTTTGATTGCTATAGTGTTGGTTAAAATTCCTCTCAACCACACTATTGCTTCATTGCTGGGTAGTGCAAATTCAGGAGAATTAGAGCTGTTTGAGTATACTAGATAGACTGTGATGATTCAGCAGATATTCTGCCTTTGTTCTTTGTACAGCATCCCCACATGAAAACTTACCTTTCCTACTTTGCCTATGGAGAGACAGCCTATTTTATTTCTTTTAACCACCTCCAAATGACATCTCCTGAGACCTCTTGGAAAAAAAAAAAAGAGAAAAATTCTATTGTTAGTTATAACCCACTCTCTGTCTGACATATTTTATGAAATCAACGAGCTGAAAAAGTCAGATGACTTCACTTCTGCCTTACTTTTCAATCCTAGCTTTACATCCCTCTAAATGAGAGGGGGGAGGAAAGGTTGAATAGTGTTACTGAAGTACTTGGGGGTGTAGAAATTTGGCATTGCTAGATCCAGAAACTTCCTGCTGTGTTTCGGATGTGCACGCTGAACCCTGACCTCCAATGAGAACAATGGTTTTGCGTTCTTCCATAAGCACTGTGTTACCTGAGGGAGGGATAGGTGAATGGTCCCATGTCAGCTTCTAACCTGGAGTAGGATTTCCTGGTCAGCTTAAGGCTGTCTAAATAAGTGCACATTACTGTGGAAGGGGACAGTCTGGTACAACTCTGTGATGGCCATTACTTCTAGCCTGTCACCTGTGTTGCTTCAGTGACCGGATTATTCCATGGTCACTCACTCTCATACAAGGGTAGAGATGATCATAGAATCATAGAATGTTAGGGGTTGGAAGGAACCTCTGAAGATCATTGAGTCCAACCCCAATGCCAACGCAGGACCATAGAATCTAGGGCAGGTTACACAGGAATGGATACAGACAGGTGTTGAAAGTCTCCAGAGAAGGAGACTCTACAACCCCTCCGGGAGCCTGTTCCAATGTTCTGTAACCCTTACAGTAAAGTTCTTCCTCATGTTGAGATGGAACTTCCTGTGCTCTAGCTTGCATCCATTGCCCCTTGTCCTGTCACAGGGCACAACTGAAAAGAGGCTGCCTCTTTCTTGACACCCAGCCCTCATATATTTATAAACATGATGGTCTGCTGGCTCCTCCTGTGGAGAAGCAGGATGGCAGGGCTGCCCATTCAGCAGCAATGTTGTCTTAGATCTGCTGACACCACATGAGAAATCACAAATTGAGGTGTTGTTAAGTGGGAATACTGGCTCTTTAAATAGCTGGTAGGAATAAGGATTCCTTTCAAAGCTTTTCCAATGTAACTATCTTCAGCAGCAATCTATTAATAGTCCACTAATTTAGAGAAGTATCAGTGGCAATTATCATCGTGTTCAAGGGTAGAAATGCTTATTTCTGCAGGGATTGTGTTATTCCATAGCTCAGCTTCTGCTGGTATGTGTTTGTTCATGCAGCACTGGCCTTGATCAGGAGCTGTGAAATCTGTATCAAGTGAGGAATTTTGTTAAAGCATGGGAGTTCCTTTTATTTTTTTAATGGTTTGCTTGTCAGTTCCACAGTAAAGCTATGTGAAGAAGGAGGCTGGGCTGCTATACAGCACAGGAAAGCTGCCCTGCACTGCTCCCCTGGGAATCAAGGATGTTGGGAAACAGGATTCCTTTGGGAAGCCCTTTAAGAGACACCCCTCCCCTCACTGCCCCTGCAAATCCAGGGTCCTGGACTGCACAGAGGCAATGTCATGGTGCTCTGTGTGCTGCTCTCACAGGTACTCACCCCTTTCAAATACACCCTGATCCTCCCCCCACTGCCACTTGCTTATGTTACTCTCAATGAAGTTGCACAAGCACAGAGTTGTCGGAGCTGACTGGCAGGCTAGATCCGGATTACAATGCTCTGTGGACTTTGCAGGCCAGATTAAAGTACTGGGAAGGATCATTCTGGCTCATGGGCTATATTTTTGACATTCTTGTCATAGAAAAGTATTAGGAGTTGTAAGAAGGACTAATGTGAGCTTATATTTTACAATTTGGTGTTGTAACTGCTTTGTTATGGAAAGCAGAAATTGAAATAGTTATACTATTTCTGTTTGGGTTTTTTTCATTGCAACAAATGCCTATTATGTCTCCTGACTGAAAAGCAAACCCCATTTCCCCCATTATAACATTCAATTAGTCTCATCTCCTCTGCTTCCATTTTCCAAGCCACAAATGATAAAACAAATCCTTCAGATTGTGCTTATAAACACTGCCAATGAGTCTTGAGTTGGCAGGAGAGCTAATGGGACAATTTCAATTTAAAGAAAGCTGGTTAACAATAAATGCATTTCAATTTATAAATGAATGATGGCAGGTAAAGTTGTGTGTCTGCATAATATAGTTTACCTGTAAAATGTCTTCCATCTAAACATCTCAATATATCTTGCAAAAAAAAAAACCAACTGAGTAATGTTCTACTACTGCAGCATAGTGAAAGTGAAGGACAAGCCCGAAGTAACTTCCCAAGGAAATGTTGCCACTAGTGGAAGAGTTCTGTGGCTAGGTGTCAGATTTGTGTTGGGCATCTTCTATCTTAACTACCACTGGTGAATCAATCTTGAACAGGTTTTTGAAATATGATGTCCTCTTTGCATCCAGGAGGTGTTATTGACCTTCTGGTGTACATGAGGTGCAATGAGAGATTTCAACAGAGTGTAGGGATCAAAGAAAGCCCCATGGGAAACTGTGTCCTGTGAAACTGAACTTTCTCAGGCTGGAAATGTGAGAGATGCTTAGAACAAGTGTCTGGCATGGGAGAGAAGTCCCTCCTAAGTACCACTGCAGTACAGGTAATGTCTCCTTCCCTGTGCAGGCATGGTCTGAGCATCTAACACACCCTGCCAAGGAGACCTGATTTAAGCTCATAAAAACGGGAGCCATGGCAGAGCTACAAAACCCAGGATAACTTAAATACCCCAGTTTGGCCCATTTGCAGAAGTGTTGCTCATTCACTGCCTGCTGTCAGGACTGACTGCTTCAAGTATGGTCGATTCCATGAGAGTTCCCATTGCTTTGGAGTTTTACTATTACACTTCTAGAAATAGATTTCTAGATTAATTATAATCTAGAAATGGCAGGGGGGTTGGACTAGATGATGTCTAGATGTCCCTTCTAACCCCTAACATTCTATGATTCTATGAGCCAAAGTTTACTGATGGCAAATCCTGATGAGATCCTAATCTTTAATGAGAGTTTTTACAGTTTATACAGTGTAATATAGGAGCATAACAGCAACAACTGTGCCCTGATGTTCCCTAGCAAAATAGTTTTTGAGGGTATGGCAGATGCAAGGAGCACTTTACTGATTTGCGCATCTATTGAAATCTTGGTGCTTCATCAGGTAACACATGTGGATGGACACACTGTCCCTTAAGTTCAGTTCTTGTTCAGGCAACTTGCTGGAAGGTGGGAGATAAGTCCGACAACTGAAGTTGGCTTTGCTGGCTCTAAGATTTTTCTTTGCTGAACATCTCCCTTGCTTCCTTTCCTTCTAGTGAGACATTTGATGGAGACTGTGTAAGAAAATTACAGGCTTCAGTCCTTTGTCTAAGGAAAAGATAGGGATAAATGCCATTCATGCAACTCATGACTCTCTCCATTAGCTCCTTTCTTCACCTTCTCTCTATTTTCCATTTGAAGATAAGTTGTTTTTTTGTTTGGTTGTTGTGTTGGGTTTTTTTTTAGATTTTAAAATGCTTTGCAATATTTAAATGGCTTTAAATGGCACTCTCCACTGGTTAATAAGCAAACATATACATCCAGTTAGTCAATGTATACATGTAGCTTGGAGTAATCTATAGAATATGCAGCACTTGCCTGGCTAGTAGTTAGGGGATGTGCTAAGCAAATGACAAAATTGTTGCTAGGGGAAGAACATGAGATAACTAGTAATAATAGAGGACATCATAATCAGAAGGATAACTATGGTGCAAAAATGGCAAAATAAATTGATAGAGGGCAAAACCTATGGGAAATGTAAGTTTATTAGCTCTCTTATTCTTTCACACAGCAGCAGAAAAAGTTTAGAACTGACCTCAATATCTTTGATAGAAGAAAAGAAAAACCCCTCCAAAAAGGAAGCCAAAAAACTTCAGGCTGCATTTTGAGAATTAGCTGTATTACCTGCAGGTCATTTTGCTTTTCTTGTATTAGCTCTTCCTTAACTTTTTATATGTAAATGTATACAGATATTTTGGGCAGATTTTGTAGGTTGGGTCAAGCATAGGGAGTGAGGATAAAATAGTATAAAAAGGATGTTATCTTGATATTTGCATCATTGTCTTTATGAAACTTGGCATTCTGCTGGATTTCATCTGTGTGTTTATTGCTTCAGTCATCAAATCACTGCATTTTTAAAGAAGCTTTTGGGGATAATGTGGACACTTAAATTTAGCATTAGAGGTCATTTAACAATATTTCTGAGACTTCAGCTATTTACTTTTCTGCTCTTAAACTTTCTGAGTTTATGCTTCTTGCCTTACACTTTTTGGATGTTAAAACTTTACATGTATTTCAAAATGGATTGGACAGCTCCCTTCTGATTGTTCGTCCTTTAAACACATAATTTCTGATTCAACAAGGCTTAGCTACAGCCTGTTGGACTCTGGATGGGTATCCAGGGCTTGTATTACCACGTGTTTTCTCTGTTGTGCTCTTCCCTAGGCCATCTGTATTGATTGCTGGCACTAGCCCCTAACAGTTTTATCTGTACCAGTTTCAGATGAAACCCTTCCAGATCATGCTTAAATCCACCCATTAGAAATAAAAAGGAAAATACCAATCTGCCCAAGAAATTGCTAGTCTTCTCTCCCAACCTTTCTGCCTTCCTTTGTTTGAGGCATTTCCTATTCTTCGAGCTGGCTCCAAAGTGCCAGCGCTGTCTCTGGGAGCCAGAGAAGAGGGGCTATCTAGTCTGATAGTGCTTCCATTGAAGTCATGGAGAAGTGTCTGATTTCAGTGTTGTTTGGATCAGGCCACAGTGCCCAGTCACTTCAAATGTGCAAAAGTTGTTTGTTTATGTGTTTTAAACAAAATATTTGCTTTGCTTGAAGGAACTTTGAAAAATAAGACTGAGTAGTCTATAGAAAAATTCTGAAATGTGGCATTGCTGACAGGTTTGGAACTTGTTTTTCAAGTATTAATTTGATAGACCTGAGATTGGAACTGCTCAAATTACTAAAAGCTTGAAGAAGAACTGTAGCCCTTCATCACGGACATGCTAGTCTGGTAATTTCCTTTTCAGCAACAACTTCCTTTAATATGTTTGCCACTGAAGACTAAAGTCTTTGCATTTGGTATCTTGTGAATTAGCAGCCATGGATACTTTTTTTTTTCTGTCTTACAACTGAACACTAAAAACTTGTCAAGCTCTTAATCTCTTTGCACCAAAAATAGCTTTGATCGTCGCAGGATACAATTCCTGCTAAATATGTGTGATATTAATATCTTTTTTGGATGTCAATCTTAGCTAGAATTTCCTTGAGCGGAGTGATTGGGATGCCATTTTTCTGTGCAATTTTCGTGGCTTACAGGAGAAAATTGGGAACAGCACAACTTCTGTGGATCAGACTCAATGCTTAAAATACCTATTTAAGAAACTTGTAAGATTTTAAACTGGAATCCTGGTGCTTTGCATTCTTGGAGTATAATACAGGCAATACTAGAGTCATTGCAGCAAGCCTTGGGGAAGGACAGTGTTCGATCTTTTACTTACAGAGTGCAGTTGTGTCACATCCTGTAAATACTATGGACCAAATGTTCATTGCCTTGATTTATAGAATAATATCAGGAATTTCACACAACTCAGTCTGCATTAGACCACTATCTGATGCAAAATCAAGGCCATGATATTTTCCAGGCCAATTTCAAATGAGAATAAAGAAAATCCATGAGATGCAATTTTCCTGAAATAAGATCCAGGTGGAGGTTAATGACAACATTTAGGTTGCTGCCTCGGGACATATCTAAAATGTGTGCAGCCACTTGGCAGCTGTAAGCCTTATTGATGGTTATTCCTTCCGATAATAAAAGCCAGTTTGTGTCACCAGAGTGATAAACAATACCCCCCTTAGTAAGCAAAGAGATTAACAATACATGACATTAAACACAAGATCTGCAAAAAGGAACAGAGTGTTCAGTAAGTCCTCTGAGCTTCATTTTATCTCAAAACATAAATTTTGTTGCCAATGGAACACTGTATAAGAATTAATTAGAGAACTTCACAAGCAGTCAAAACTCTTGTATGCCATTATAAATTTATCATTGCTGAAAGGATCTATTTCTGCTGTCAGACATCATGCTTATCTGGCAGACTGCACAAAGACTATGGAATAAATAACATTCTTCCTATATAAAGAACCCTGGAAAAATGGAAAACTTGTTTTTAAAAAGCCAAACATGTTTATTATCTGTAAGGCATTTTTGAAGAAACAACACTTAGTATTCTGCTGTTCTAATATTCAAACTATTACAGCAGATCCCTCAGATTCCCCACTCAGAGAGAAGTTGCACAATGTGATGTTGAATACTACAGTGCATCTGCCTGTCCATTGGTGTTCCCTGCCTGAGAGAGGTAGAAGGTGGGCTGGGAGCAAACTGCTACCATGTAAGTGTTTAGACAAAGTCCTCTTGGACTACTGGACCAACTTACCATTCCATTATTTTTTATTTGGATTGTATTAACCATAAACAGTGACCCTCTTCCGTAATTTTCTAAGCTTATCTCAGCATTCTAGCATCACAGGCAAGCTTTATAATTACACATCTAATACTATCAAACATTCTGTGCTTCTACTTAGTTCAGTAACTCAACAACGCTCAGCATAAGTGATAGAAAGGGCATTACGTATGCTTTTTCTGTAGTGGCTGGCACTCAAGGGCCAGCCAATATAAAATCTGAAGGCCTCACAAGTACTCTTCCTGAAGTATGTGTTTTATTAGTGAAGTGACTTCACTTGCTACAGAGGAATTTTTTTTTTTTTTCCTTTCTCTGTGCACTATTAGGTACTTTATGTAGCTCAAACACTGTCACAGATAACAAGGCAATTAAAATTACTGAAGACTGCATAGCACTACAAGCTCCTGTGTGAGGTTGTGCTTGCTATTCCCCAAAAAAGCACTGGCTCCTCTAAAATGTTAAGCAATACAGTGTGAAAGGAAAGTGATCTATTGTCTTTCCTTTTGCGAAGTATTTACATAGTCACAGACTTATATAAAGGAATTGTTCAAGTCAAAGCAGCAACTTTAGTGATTTGGAGGTAGCAAAGGTTCCTGTGCTCTATGAAGCAATGCTCCTTGGCAGGCCTCTCTCTGCAAACTGCATTGACCCTATTGGCTTCTCCATGGGCCACATTTATTGATGTGCCATTGTGGTTTAAGGGTGAACAGGCTGAGTCAGGGGGTGGGGGTGGGTGGTAACCCCAGGACCCTGAGGAGTCAGAGGGTAGCTGTTATTCCCTCCCTTTCCCTGCCACACTTCATAGAACAAAAAGACTGGAAGCTCATTGGGGGCTCTTCCTTCCCAGGCTCTGGTGGCTGCAATGGCATCTCAGCTTGGCTGGGCCTAACTCCTCATGTGCCACACAATCCATCTCCATCCCAGAGCAGGTTTTGGATAGAGTTCTGTATTATTCTGCCCTTAATACTCCTTTTTGTGTTTTTCTCCTGTTACTCATTAAATTTGTTACAGTCTTAACTTCCAGTCTTGCGTGTGGTGTTTTTCTTTTTCCTTATTCCTGCTTCTATCCTTCCCTGGGAGGGAGGAGGCAAGGGGCTAACAGAGAGAAATCCTGCTTTGTGTTTCATGTGGGCTTGCCCTGAGCCTTAAACAGAGACACATGCCATCACTAAGATGATGTTCTTTAGGAAATTCTGAGGCATTGGAGGCCCCTGTTTCTGCCTGGCTTTGTGCTGCCCCTGTAAAAGCTGTCAGATGATAAATGACAGCTGATGGATGCTCCAGAGATCAGAACAGGCAGTGGCAGATGGGGCATTTGGTCTCTCTGGGCTTCTTATGTGTCTCATCCTGTTTTTAGTGGGCTAAAATGAGGATAATCTATTGCAGGGAGAGGAGATATGGGAGGAGACAACAGAGAGGAATGTGTGAGGCTTGGGATGGAGGACCTCAGGGCTGTTGGGCCCTGAGTGGTGACAGTGGGAGCAGGAAAAAGTGATGAAAGAACTGCTGAAGAGCTCCAGTTTAACCATCTGAGGGCTGAACTGGCAGGGCTGGGGCCTTACATGGTACTGCAGAGAATGGCTGGACATGTGTGGCTGGGCTGTGAAATGAGAGCATGGGCAGAGGTAGAGCTGGGAGCCACGAGCAGTGGGAGAACAAGCTGTCTGCCCACAGGAACTGACATGGGCCAGAGCCCTGGGGAGGCTTGGCAGGCATTGTTTCCAGCACCAGCAAGGAAAGGGCTCTACGTGGCTATTTACACTGAAGTTGACTGTTTAACCGAGGACAGAAGCACCTATACACTTCTCATAAAATGATGTTCTGAGTTTTTCATTGGCTTTTAGAGTGGATCTCGCATTATCCCGTTGTCTTCTCAAATTAAATTTTGGGAAGCCTCAGACAGATAAGGATTTAATGCTGTCAAAGCCTGCAGTCTGAGCCTTTCTTAACTCTTGGAGCATTTTTGACCAAGATATCCTTATAACTATGTCACGGGATTTTACTGACAATCCAGATTTGCCAGAAAATCAAACTTTACTTTCAGTGCAAATCTTTCATATACACATACTGTACTATGGTTACAATCTTTATCCTGCTTTACCTGATGGTGTTATCCATGCTATGTATCACTTTAAACAGCTAATATGAGACAAGATATCAGGAGCAAGATATTTTTTAGGTGGCAAGTCTGAATGGTTTATTGCTATAATTTCTAACTGTGATACATTGAACTGTATGAAGCTATTGCCTCATGAACAGTTGTGAGTTACTGAGATATGCTTATTTGTGTCTTCCACTTGCTTCCTGGTGAGTAGGGATTTTCTCCTCTTCTTCTTGTCATTTTCTCATGTTTTTTTTTCTCATGATCCCACAGTTGAAGGTTTGGTGGGTTTTAATGCCATGAACATGAAGTTCTTTCTGTGATAAAAAGCCTTTGAGGCATTATCAAAGTGTGACTTCACTGAAGATCACACCCACACACACACAGAAGATGTCAGGGGTTGGAAGGGACAAGATAATCCCTGTCATATCACTCTTATTGTTTGAAATGTTCTCCACTTATTGTAGTGAGTCCTTAATGTGGGTGAGGTTGTATATAAACGAAAGCCCTTAAAGGAACATCCTACAGCGTCTCCCTTAGTGCTCATGTTCCCATGGACACCACTAACAAGACACAACATATAGCCATGCTTCAAAGAAAACAAATTCCAACACTTGTGAGTACATCTGTACTATTCGGGGTAACTTCTAAAAAAAATTAGGCTAGAAATTCAGGTTGGATAGTCTTTCTTACAATTATGGTATCAAAACACAGGAGTAAATTAATGTGGAAGAGATTACAGACCTTTTGCTAGAGGAAAGACCAGACACATTGCTATTGGGAATGGTTAGGTAGGGTTGATTTGGATTTGGGAAAGGCCTAGGCATT
This sequence comes from Megaceryle maxima, assembly GCA_024605025.1. Classification (NCBI taxonomy): domain Eukaryota; kingdom Metazoa; phylum Chordata; class Aves; order Coraciiformes; family Cerylidae; genus Megaceryle; species Megaceryle maxima. The sequence continues at coordinate 51,967 of JANHGN010001275.1, read as the reverse complement.
TTTTGGAGCTCACTTCCATCCTGTGATTCTGTTTTCTGTGCTTCATCACTTCACAGACAGTCTATCAAAACCCATAAATTCTAATGTAGGCTGTGAAAATAAAAAACTGTCAGTTTACTGTGAATTGCATGCCAAGCAGAAGGTCTCCAGAGGGGGAAACGACTCTGAAAACCTTGTGCTGAGAGATGGATTTACACCTGAGCACTCTAACATAATATGAAAGCCTGAAAACATCTGCCATCAAGTAAGATCCTGGAGATCTGGGCAATTGTAACTACAACCTGTGCTGAATATGCAGGAGTGCATTGAAAAAGTGTGGAACTGTTGAAGAAACTTGAAGCAGAGGGGCAATGAGCAGTGGAATAAAGATTTTCCTATACTGATTTTTTATTTTCTTTTTTTTTTAATGTCTAAGAATTGAAATCTCAAATGTATTTATAAAAATCATATTTATGGAATAGGTTAATTGAATTATTCAAGTTCCTAAAATTAGAAATTTAAAACCAATTATTTTTAATTGTGTTTTGGGAAAAGTTTATCCTGGCATGAAATGACATTCAGGGAAGGAAGATTGTGAAGGAAATAACGTTTTGATGTTATATTTTAAACATGGTGGCATTAAACATTTCAAAAATTCCTAGTTTTTACTGGTTTAGGAATTCAGTTCTAATGAAAAACTTAATAACAGACCATGACCAGTTCTTCAGAGGAAATACAGAGGCTGTAAAAGTTATAGAAAATCTCATTATATAGATTAGCTATGATTTCATTGTACTCCATGCTGGTTATGACCTGAGACTGGAAGAAATCTTAATTTCTTCAGGAACAGCAAATTAGATACTTCAGTTGATGTACTTAGACTTGAAGGGAAAAGGTGTTTAACAGGGATTTCATGCTACAGGACAGTTTAGGACTGAGATACACAATTCCATTTTTAGTATCCAACATCTTGTTTGTACCATTAATGAGAGCTCCAGAATTTTATGTCTAAGGAAGGTTTCTAAAGAAAGATTTGCATATTTACAGAAAGTGTTAGAAATCTTAGAATCATTTAGGTTGGAAGGACCTTAAAGGTCATCTAGGTACAAAATCTCTACTTGATCTTTTTGCCCCGGATTCCTTTTGTCTCAAATATATATTTTTCTACTGCTCAGTCTCAGTTTTTTTTTCCTCTGAGTTGGAACACTTGTTTAAAATGTCTTCTGTTGCTGTGAGCACAAGCAGATACCAAATCTAATGGTTTGTCTCAGACTGAGGTTTGACCAATACTGTACTGGATAGTCCTAATGATGGTCAAAAGTGATTGCTATGAGTATAAAAAGACAAGGCTTTTGTAGTGTGATTCTTTCTTCTGTTTTCTTTTTTTGGTTGGTTTGGTTTTGTTGTTTGTTTTTTGTTTTTTTTGGTATTTGTGGTGGTGGGTTTTTGTAGTTATTTATTATTATTAATTTGTTTGGTTGGTGTTGTTTTGCCTTATGTTGTTTTGGGGTTTCACTTTTTGTTTTGTTTATTTATTTGTTTTTTTCAATATTCTGTTGATTGGGAAATCACACCATATAGAGCTTTTGGGCTATGGACTTTCCCAGCTTCTAAGAAGGTGTGATAGTCCTAAGAAATCTGTTTAATCACTCTTAGAACAATTTCTGCTTTGGATCTCCACATTTTCCTGTGGAAAAGCATTCCATATATCTGTTTGTAAATATTCCTGGTGTCAGAGTAGGATAAATATTCATATTATGTTTTAACAGCAACAGGAAACCTAATCTGTAGAGTGTGCACAAACTACACATTCCAGTAGAGCATCCTGTGCCTGCTGAGGCAGCTGCTCCTCTGTCTGAAGCTGGTGGCAGACCCAATGTTTGGTCCTGCTCACTTGTCCCAAACAATCAATTTATCTATGCAGCCACACTGATGCTTTAGCTAAGCTTGCTGCATTAATTATATCTGCCCTGAGCTTACAAGCTTTTAGAGCTATTTTGATCATAAATTTTGCAAGCTTGAAAGTCAGCAAGGGGCTTTTATTTTACCAAGGTACCCAACTTGCAATTACACTAAACTTCCAGATTCTGGTTATTATCAAAACTCTCCTTCAATTTGTGGATTTAAGATAAAGGAATGGACAATATTTCTAGGTTATTGAGTAAATACTAGGTAGTGGTCTTACTTTAAGACACTCTGCATCGGAGAATTTCTACCTATTCCTCTCAAAATGGGACTTGATCAAGGTACCTATGACAGAACTGTTTGACTGATAAAAAAGGTCTACTATTTGCATGTCACAAATTAAATTTTTGAATATAATGGCCTATGTAGTGGTGTCTTAGTGTGCTTAAGGTATGCATAAGTTCTGTGTTTGCTTCCCTAGGACAATGTAAAATGTGGAATCTGGTAAATCTGAACGTGGAATTTGTGGAGAGATGACAGACATATGCATATGCTCTAGTCCATGTTAATGTGTACTTCCCTGGAAGTTGAGTATAATTCTGTGTGTCTCTGGGTGATTTTTCCAGTGTTTCCCTAAACCTCAGTCTGTTTGTGGATAGTGTTCAATACTTACAAAAAATCAGCCACAGTTATTGCTATTAATAATCAGTTGAAGGCACACTTATCCATGCAGCAATCTTCAACTTGAAGTTTTGTTACTATACACAGCTTTTTGGTAGGTATTACTAATGTAATAGCAAGCACAGCTTTCATCCATCAAGCAGTATTTGAGTCAATTGTGGCCCACTAACATAAAAAGACCTAATGAATACATATTTGGTACATTTTTTTGAGGAAAGTTTTCATTGCTGGTTCAATCTCTATCTGATTTCTGTTTAAGCTGGTTCAACTGGTATTGGAGAAGAATGTAAGAGATGTTATATTGCTCATTCCTTAATCACATAAATATCTGAGTATTTTTGTGTTTTAATCCTATCTGTCATAGGGACTTAATTTTAAAAGTATCTTCTTAAATCAAACCAGAGCAGACATCCTGATTGCTCAGAACATGAGTTCTTAGTGAAATAAATGTTAATAGATCTTTGAACTGAAGCAAGTTGCTTTTAATAGAAACCTCCTATCAAGTTTTCTGTAGAACAGTCTTGGGAGACAAAAATCTGGAAAATGAGCTAGGCTGGAACAGCATCACAGCATCAGAAAAGAACTGTCCAAGGACCTACAGCCTGAATACCATTGATATCTCATACAAACACCTAACTAAAAAGGGAGCCCCAGCCAAGCCCTTGCACATATGATACCTCTCTTTGTGCGTGCCGGTGTACAGAGCAAGATCTTTCTTCATATGGGGTAAGCATTTATCTCTTTTTAGGAAGGTGCTGTTGTGAGTAGGCATTTTCCCCTCGGACAATATTGCTTTCAGAAAGGCCAGCCTTTGCAGCCTAGGTCATGGAGGTACGTTGGGGGTGCTGGCGGTGTTACTGCAAAGGCTAACCAGAGCAATGGCTCCTTTCATCTCTACTGATTTATCTCCTTCTCTCACCCTTCACTCCCAATGTAGATTAGATTCCTTGAAACAGCTGCTTAACTTCCAAAAATGCTCAACCCTCCCATCTCCTGCTGAGAGAGGGAAATGGTTACTATGGATTTTCTGCACAAGAACAAATGCATTTCAATATGCTGGGTACTAACCATACTGCTATCCATTTTCTTCATTTTTTTTTTTTTTTAAGTTTAGAATAGGATTGGTTCATGCATAGGCCAGGTAGGGCTGCCCTGGCTTCAAATTCCTTGCACTTCTTTTCTGCCTCTTCATATGGAGGTCATCAACAAAAAATGAGAAGAGAGGTCTAAGTCCTCCTTATGCTTTTATGCATCAAAATCTCTTCCTCTCCTAGTGTTTCACCAGGTTTCAGACTGATGAATAGTCCCCAGACAGGGCAATGAATTCAAATAATGCAAATCGTATGTTTGGGGTGATTCTATGCTTAGTATATAAAGAAATAGCCAATGGATGTATGTGAATTAAGAAAGCAGGGAAATGGAAGGCTAAGGCCATATGTAGCAAGAAGGAAGGGACTTTTAATAACTATGCTGTTTACCCATTAATATATTTCAGTGTATTACAGGGAAATGAGTGCATGTTGTACATTGCAGTTGACAGAAACTAATTCTCAAACTTTGGGAAAATTTGAGTGTGGATCTGAGTGGTGGAGCTTGAACTCTCTTCTATATGCAACATTAGCCAGTGAATCATTAAAAACATTTTGACATTCTGTCCATGAAAACCTATTCACTTCAGCTCATTTCTAATACTTGATTCTGTGCTCTGGAATATTAAAGCTGAAGAGAATGGTGGGGGAGTGGGAATAGTTTCTGGATCATTTCCTCCATCAGTGACTTCTATAAGGGCTCTAAATAGAAATGTAGCATACACTGCAGAACCACATGAAATGTCAGTCCTATAGTGCTGTCATTCATGAGAAAGTGATGTTATGGTAGTCATGTTTCTAAAATCATTCTCATTTCAACACTAATCCATTTTATAATTTTTGTAGAAAACAGTGGCTTTCTGAATGTCAACTTGCCTGACTTCAGGGAAACCTTGTATTAAATGTAAAAATAACCTCTCTTTCTGATTGAGTCTCAGATCTTGAAAGGTTTTAAAAAGTCCTTTTTTACAGTGTGTATATTGTTTGTAGTAGATATAACCTGTGTCTGCTAACATCACAAGGTCTTATAGGATACAAAGGCTAGAACTCAAAGTTTTATCTGTATTTTTACTCTACAAAAGTAAATCCTTTGCACATCTGAGGTGTCTGTTAAATGGATGCCTTCTATTATTCTCCATTATTGTTTTTGATTGAGTTTCACTGCTGCATTTTCTAAAGCATCACAATTAATTTATTTGATATATGAAAACACATAAGAAACCTGTCCATCTCCGAGGACATTTACTTTGTAGGCATCTTTATAAGTCAACCCAAGTATTCTAAACCCAATACCAGCTTAATTTATAAGTGCCCTTAGTGGGGACGCAAAAGGGTTAGAATAAATTGTTGAATTGCTTAAGACTGAAGGTCAGACAGAGAGCAGGTTATTGGAGTGATATCCCTAATGGAAGAATTAATAGCACTATTTCAAAATAATACAAAAATACTGCAGTTAGTGTACGGGACACGTGTGCTCCAAGCAGTGTTGCATGTTCATGAAACACAATGAAGACAGTTCCTCCCCAACTGGCATGTTCACAGGTTTGGCACTGGGTCACTCACATCAGTAAAAGATGATGGCAGCTGACTTGCAGGCCAACCACAGAGGAGAGGTGCTTCTCGTTCACAGTGTAGCTGCAAAGGCAAACAGAAGTATTGTTCTTGTCTGTTACTGAAAGCTACTAAACAGCCTATCCTGAGATGTTATAAGAGATTGTACTGTAAAACCTCCAGTGAAGAAACAGTGTCTAAATGCAGTACACTACCTCTAAGACCTGTCCTCCAGTCTGTGAGGATGGCAGGGCCAGGGAAGCATATGTTCCATGCAGGGTGTCTGTGAAGTATCCCTGTGTGATTCTGGTCCTACTCCAGGTGTAATATATTTCATCTAATGCTTGAGAGGTACACGTTTGTCTTGGCTAAATTCCTTCTTCTATTTAAGTGACATTCCCACAGGAAGATTGTAGGAGAGCAAGAGTTTGAATCCAAATCTCTGAAGTTTTAATCTTAATTAGATACCATTTAATTGAATAGGAATAATTTTTAACTTTTTATACAGCATCACTTTCATGTGTGATTTTTCTTTTCATTCTTGCTTTGATATGAACAGAATGTCATATGCTCAAACCAACATCTAAGGCTATTGAAACACAAAGGATAATGTCTGAAAAATATTAAAGAAAAGGAGAAAAGGTTTAAAATATTTAGTTGTGGTGAAAGAGCATCTCATCTTCCTACATGATTCTTGACCTCTGAGGCTTATCTGCAGGTGAGAGTAGGCAGCCCTTTCTTTGATAATCAGGACATATTTCTGTGTCTGCTAAAACCCATTCCACATTAATGCCCTGACACTTTGTCAGCCTTCCACTTTTCTGTGACTTGGACAGGACAGCTGTAACAACTTCACTGAAATGTTCAGGAGGAGAATAAAATCACTCTTGGAAAGAAGTGTTATTTTCTTTATCCTTCTGGGATCATGTGTATATATAACAAAAGGGAGTTCAGTGTTCCTTCCTGGCTACTTAGAAGATTATCCTTCCAGAAGGCTCAGTTCATCGAAGCACTTAAGCATGTATTTAACTTTAAGCACAGAATGAAGTGAGAGCCAGTTGTCAGCTCTGTGCTTTTCATCTCCCCCAGCTCAAATCATCTTCTTTGCTGCTCTGATAATATCGTCCACATACGTAGTCTCAGTGCTGTACGGCTTCCTATCTTGTCACATGTTTCAGAGACTTTGCTTTCACCCTGAAAATGCCAGACAGTGCTTCTCCTCTACAGGGTTTTGCCTTACACACAGGCAGGCTCTTATTCCCATTTGACACTGGCAAATTCCTTTCACCTGCAACACCTTCCTTGTCTGACCACAAGACTGATACTCTTTTTCCCTTGTCTGGAGCAGTCCTCATCCACCATCCCACCAAGGACCCCTTTGGTGGTCCCTTGCCACCTTTGTTAAAACTTGCCCAAATAATTGTCTGTCCTTATTCCTGTTACTCATCTCATTGTCCTTTCTCATAATTTATTTTGAATTTATGTTACAGTTTAAATCTTCCGATACGGCTGGTTTCACAAAGAACTGAATTCTTAAATGATAAGAGTCAATGCTCTCTGGGGTTGGTGAGCTACTTGTCCTGTCTAAGATGCAGTGGAGGCTTAAGAGTTTTTCATGCAAATTCAGCTGCAAAGATCAAGTATGGATCTGAACTTTTTGTGGAATGCTCATGCCAAGCTATTTTCTGAAAGTCAAGTGTATGATGTCTCAGAAAAGGAAACCCCACTGGAGAGATACCTGGTACAGATGTAAACAGTTTCTTTCATATGCGTTTTATTTGCATGTTAATGCCCGTGGATGTCTTGTATTAGAGCTGATTGGAAAGACTGATTGCTTCAGTCTGTTAATGAAAGAACATATTTGCAGAATATAGGAATAATAAAAAATATTAAAGCTTGAATACATGAAATAGTTAAAAATTGCAAAATATTTCACCTTTTCAGTCTTTTCTTTGGTCTTCACCTTTTTGGTTCTTCCAATTTTAACATAGTAGGTATATTGACAATTCCAGTGAATGACCATTTAAAATCTTTTTTTACAGCTTTGATACTAGAGGACAGAATCTGGCCGTGTCTTTTGGAAGTTGTGCTGCTATTCATCAGCTGTAACATAGCAAATCCATTCACTCTTTCATGATAGACTGCATTTTAAGTCTTACAGAACAGTGCAATTTCACTCTACCAAAAAACTTTTTCTTTCCAATTAAGTTATTTTCAAGTAATCTTCATTTACCTGACTAGCCTCGTGTTTACTTCTTGCATAATCTGTTTTTTCAGTAAGTGCTGCTGGGATTTACTGTGGCCCGTTAACTATTAATTCCACCAATTACCTGTTTAAGTTGTTACAGATTGTAACATGACTGAAGTGACAGGAATTAAAAATAGATCTTTTTCTCTAGGGCTCAAGACCTGAAAAATATAAAATAAAATGCCTTAACACTTGTTAAAAGCCGGGATTAAAATTAATTCTAAAATTCATAAATAAAGCTATTGTACCAATTAACTTCAACTCTCTTAAGAGACACTAACTATACAAGTAAACCTCTGAAGGTTCTTTGAAAGTATTGCCCACAGCCTTTTCCAGGCATGAGGTCTCAGCAGAGTCCTGTCCTACTTAAGAGAGAGACCCAGGCTCAGTGAGGCAGGATGATTTCCAATTTAGGCTCATAGGAGTCTACATTTGATATTGCTGGAAATATACTATGGGAACAAGAGTAAAAAGCAGTTGTGGCATATAATCATTAGTAAAGACTTTTATAACCCTTTTCTTAAGTCAGCTCTGACCACATTTCCAAATGTGTCACTGCCATGAGCAATGTACCTCATGAGACTGAATTCCAAGCCAGTAACAAACTACTTGGACAGTTTTAGCTGAGGTTCAGCCTCATCAGTTTGAGAATGTGCCATTCACCATGTGATCAGTTTTACTTAAATATTTTTTAAACGCAACCCTAGAGAATTAGGAAGATTGGGAGAGGGAAAAGAGTTGTCATTTCTGCTTAAAACACAAGTGAGAGATTTTTAATGATCATTATTCTGTAGCTCCCATAGGGTATCTTTGTGTTGCAGCAATGTGCTATAAATTAGCTAAGCTGGATAATTGAAGCCATGGTTGCATGAAGTTCAATGTCAGTGACAAAAGCTGCTCAAAAGCCAAAATAAAATGTATGTGGTATTAAGTTTGTGAGTTCCCTGTAATTGATACCAGAACTGTCTGGTTTAAAGTCATCTCATGATTATCTACAATCCATTGTGGGACTGTTGCAGTCCCAGGGAATACCTGAAAGCTACTGATCAAATTTTTTCCGTCCAGAGAGACACAGTGAACAAATAAATGCTGAAATCTCTGCAAGACTCAATATTACAGCTGAAGAAATAGCTAAATGGTTATGTATTGTGGGAAGAAAAAACAAAACACCACTATGTTTCCTGATATTGTATCTATTACACTCACACTAAAAAGACTGAAGGTATTTCAGTGGTAGCAATATGACCAAGCACCTTTTTTACCCTTGCAGAGGCAGTGGTCAGATGCACACCTTTACATTTGCTCCTCTTGCTTACTGAGCTGGCTGGTCCCAAGGCAACTTTCATCCAGGAGCTACGGAGCTGCAATGCAGAGATGAGTATCACCATCTTCAATTTTACAGATCAGAAAGCTGAAACACAGAAAGGTAAAATGAATTACCCCAGATCTGTTTGTTTTTTTCCCATGGTACTGTCATTTATAAAGCTCAGGACTGGACCACGCTAGTTCTTTTTGTAGTTGGCACTGATGCTTTTCTGTCCCTTTTGTGGAGCATATCTTTAATCACAGTCAATATATTCTGTGACAGAGACTTGTTATATTTGCATAGTGTGTAGATAAAACAATAAAGTGAGTGTATAAGCACTGAAGTGCAGCTCCTCATTGCAGCTGCTTGGCAGTAATGCCCTGAGTTCAATTCACCCTGGAAGGTGGTCTAATCCTTACTAGATTTATCACTGTCAAGGACATGTTTGCTGATCCCACTGCAGATTTCTCTTGTTTTAAAATTATTACTTTGCTTAAAGGCACAAAGTGTCTCAGTGCTTTCTTTTAGAGTTGTAAATGCTATTTTTTTTTCCATCCTAAGACCCAGTCGAATTTTGTCTGAGATGTTTCTGATGCCATTAGGTTCTGGGTGGCCATTCTAGCTCAGGGTGTCTATAATAGTTTTAAAAACTTGGTCTTAGTCACAATGCAAAGAAAGTTTCTCTATTTCTTGTACAGTTGTAAATGTCCTTGAAGAACATTTAGTTCTCTACAGACTTCCAGTCTAGATTTTAACAAAATGAACAGCAAACTCAAAGTTAAGTTCCTCTTACAGATAAAAATGAAGAATTAAAAAAAAACCCCAAACAAACAAAAAAAACACCCACAAAAATATGGATACAAATGTACGTATTTATAAAAAAGGTATTCTGATCATCTCAGATTTTTTCCTTTTTTTGTTTTGTCATCAGAATGTGAAAAGACACAGAGGATAGTGTAGTTCCTACAGAGATAGATCTGAACCTTTCCAATGATTTCCCCAAGCCCTCGATCAGGTCTTTGTGTTTGACTATGCATTGCTGAACAATTAGGACTAGGTTTAAGTACATGTGCATCCCTTGTATGTAAATAAAGATACAAAATATTTTCAATGTTATTTCATTTCCATTTTGAACATGTGCTTCTTCTACAAAATGACCAAATAAACACACATATGCAAAACGAGCTGAAACAAATGCAAGAAACTTGCAACCAGGACAGTAAATTCCTAGAGATGATGATCTAGATAGAGGTTTGCCTGTTGTTTCTGATTCAGTTCTGAGGGAAATCAATTGGAGATTCACTCTGTTTTCATGTGAACAGTACTGCTCACTGTATATAGCAGGTTCTGAGACCTTCAATTCATACGTAAGTAAATAATTCAGCTAGTAAATAAGTATGTTAGTGTCTGTAGAGTTACACCAGCAACATAAGATGATCTATTTCTGCAGTGTCTGACTATAATATCAAACATTCAGACAGCTCAAGAGTTCAGCCATCTGAATTTCAAAATCTCATAAAGATGAATCTCAAAGTGCTTTATTATCAGACTGTAAACATGATCTGTGTTTTTCTTTCTTGTGCTGCTTGTGTTTTCTGAGAGAAGATCATTTTCATAGCTTAAAAAAAGAACATCCAGCTCTATGACACACCTTCTAACAATGCTACGAGTGTATTGAAATACCTAGTTAATGCCAGCTTTGTATTGAAAATTGGCTTTTGTAGATCATAGGGAACATTAAAAGGAAGATATTTTCTTATTTGGATGTTCAGCAGCTTTCTAATTGCTCATGTGTATTTCAAATACAATTTCAATTCCCTGTGTTGGTAAAGCACTTTACAAGCCACCAGGATTTACATTTTCTTCCAAGTCACTTAAGATAAATGAAATGCAGCCAAAAAAATTTGGAAGATTTACATCCTGTTATGTGCAGTAAGGAATATTTCTTATTGCATAATTTCCATTTTGTTAATAAAGGGTAAGAGTGTGCTTGTGTATATTGTATGCCTTTCACTCTATTTACTTTCTACATTGAAATGTTGCTATTTTTCATATATAATGGAATGTAAATATAGCCACAAGTGTTAAAACAATCAGCAAAAGTGTTATTTGCTGGTGAAGCAGGTTGTGCTGCAAGCTCCCATTCAAATTCCATGGGACCTGCGGGCTTTCAGCAAAGCCTGTGGGGCTTGGTGGATGCTGTATCCCACACTCCTGGAAATGTGCTGTGGCTGCTGGCAGTTATATATGGAGTGACTCACAGTCACATAGTTGTGCTTAGTATTTAAGGTAAAATATCCATTGTTTTCTTTTGGAAGAGTATAAATGGAAAGGAAGGAGCATATGATAGATGCCACTTATTCTATCTCTCTCTTTCTTTTTTTTTATTGAAATGTGTAACTGCAGTCCCCTGCCAGGCCCCTTTCAGGGGCAGGGGTGGAAAGGGAAATCTGTCTTGGGGGTTGGTGGGTTGGTAGGCTGCTGAGGGTGCTAGAGATCAAAGTACACTTCTGCATTAGATGATGATCGATCATCCTTACCTATTCAGTCATAAGACAGCAATGGCTTCCAAGAGTCAGCAGGTGGTTCTGCCCCTCTGCTCTGCCCTGCTGAGACCTCACCTGGAACACTGCATCCAGCTCTGGAGCCCCCAGCACAAGAAGGTTGTAGACATATTGGGGCGTGTCCAGAGGAGGGCCACCAAAATGATCAGGGCAATGGAGCATCTCTCATATGAAGACAGGCTGAGGGAGCTGGGGCTGTTCAGCCTGGAGAAGAGAAGGCTCTGGGGGGACCTTATAGAGACCTTCCAGTGCCTGAAGGGGGCCTACAGGAAGGTGAGGGAAGGTCTATTCAAAAGGGTTTGTAATGTTAAGACAAGGAACAATGGTTTTAAGCTAGGAAAGGATAGATTTAGACTGGATATTATGAAAATGTTCTTTAATATGAGGGTGATAGACCACTGGAATGGGCTGCCCAGAGAGGTGGTGGAGGCCCCATCCCTGGAGTCATTCAAGGTCAGGCTTGATGGGGCTCTGAGTGACCTGCCCTAGGTAGAGATGTCCCTACTTGTGTAGGGAGGTTGGACCAGATGACCTCTAGATGTCCCTTCCAGCCTAGAACATTCTACGATTCTATGATTTATGGTAAAGAAAAACAGGAAAGATGAGGAGCTTCCTGTAGGAAGATGTTTCCAGTATGAGCTTCTCCCTCCAGTGCCAGCACAGGGTGAGCTGGTTCTAGAAAAAGGTGAAATAATTAAATTCCAGGCTTGAGAGGTCATCCAGTCCTCCTCCTCTAAAAGGGATAACTGCACCTGACAGCTGTCTGTCTAATCTGTCTTCAGACATCTCCAGTGATGGAGATTACTCTGCCTCTGGGCAATCTGGGTCTTCCATATCCCTTTCCATGCAACATTTTTCCTGACATGTATCTTGAATGTTCTGTGTACTACTACTCAATACATTTGACATACAAATGAAAAAGAGTATTCCTTCTATCCTTCCTTCCATCCTTCCTTCCGTCCTTCCTTCCTTAGTTCACAGTTTAGCACACCTGAGCTTTTGCTATGTTTGATCTTGATTTTGCAATGCATTTTGTGTACCTATAAGGATGTGAAAAGCTAGTCTGAATCTACTGGCCATCTCAGAAAATGTCAGCCAAGGATACCAAAGCACCTGAAAGTTTAAAGAAGTTTGGCCTTGCATTTAGACGATGTTTTGGCCCAGGTTCATCCCCTGCTAAAATCCATTCTGGTGTGCAAACCATAGCTTTAACAAGCTGGATCAATGGGCTGCTAGCCAAGCCTTGCTGGGCACAGGCAGAAACCTGCTTCATGTGCTGAGTAGGAAGTGCACAATGCAGCTAAAAACAAAATGCACAAAAACGTTGATGTCCAGGGGCTGTGGACATACAAGCAGGTCATTTTGGGGCTAGGCACTTCCCAAACAGTCAAGAAATGGCCTTTTGGCCAAGAAATGGCTGGCATGTGCACATGTCCTCCTTGAGGCACAAGGATACTACATCAGGGCCAACTACACTTCAAAACACCAGAGAACCCCCAAAAGCCAAGAAACACTTGAGAAGTGATCTTGGCCTCTTGGAGCTACACTGCAATGCTGGACAATCAGTCCCAGTCCCAATTCTTGCCAATCAAGGATGAATGCAAAATATGGAAACATACTGTCTGCTGTCACAACTCATCTGCAAAGCAGATGTTTCTTTTGGGGAATTATTCATGCTAAAGATCACACTTCAAAGTAAATAATAATTGTCATTTGTTCCCTTTAAAAAAATAAAAGCTGGAAATCAAATTAATGAGTATGTTTCCCCAAGGGAATTGACAGAATAGGGAATATGATCCTTTTGGCATATTTGTAGCAAATATTTTCAGGCCAACATATTAGTTCCATGCTATTTTCACACAGATTTAGATAAGGGGGATACAAATGGCAATAAGTGAAGTAAAAGTAATTTCAGAGGAGGACAGGAAAAAAGAGTACAGAAGGGCTGCAATGAGAAGGCTGTAAGATCTAAAAAAACTGTAGGTGTGCAGAATTCTGCACACCTAGACAAAGCCAGGCAGGTATTTTAAAATAAATTTCAATTTATAATATGGTACACATAATGCTGAGGGACCTGACTCCATAGCCTACATTAGCTTTGTAAACTGTGTTCTGCATCCAACATGTCTTGGTTCAGGCAGATTGGGAAGTCTTCAAGGAGAGAAGCTGAAATGCATTATGCTTTCTGACAGGTCACTGCTTTGCAGCCTTCTGCTTAAGACTTTCATTTCAGTGAGCTCATATGATTTCACAAAAGCCAAAAGCAGTTGCATTTCAAATTACTATGTGAATTCTCCCCCAGAAAAATTCTCAACTACCTTGGGTCAAATATGGGATGAATGGCAGACTCGAAGTGTTTATGAATAACCTCAGGAAGTGAAAGTCCTGTGTGATGATTCTTGGACTCAAAGGCTGTTTTCCTACTCAAAATTAAATGCTGCCAAGGAACATTCCCAGGCACCAAACCTGAGCTGGCTTTGTTGCTGCATGACTGGGATGGTCCTTTCAGCTGGTCTGCCATTTTGATTCAGAACCCTCTTTTGGCTGGTTTGGATCCCACAGCAGTACGTCTATCTAGAAATACTCCACATTAAATAGTTTGGACTCACTGATGATTTTCAACAGAAGTATTTCATCAGGTAAATTTCTGACTTTTCTGAACTGATCATATGTAATATTTCAGAACAGGAAAAATACCTGTCTTGCTTTTACATCAGTCACATAATGATTGCTGTATGGACCTATTTTCTCATTTACTGTCACTGAAATTTAAGAAAATATTTTGGAAAATTATAAAAATATTGTGATTCTTAATACTTAACTCTTCCTGGAAAACCCTCAGGTTGTTAATCAATTATACTTTCTTCCTTGTACCAAAGACTATTTCAAAACCTATGAGGACATTATGGAGTCAGGACTCATCAAGTCTTTTCATCATCACTTCAGAAGCTTTTACCCAGAGGTAGTGCAGTTACTGTTATGACCTTTGAAAAGGGTAGTCTAATGCTATAGCCTTCATTAAATTGTGATAAATGTGTTCACTGCAAGTTTGTATCCCAAAAATATTGTTGCTTCAGTTTGACTAGCTTGAGTAAAAATGCTACATGTTGAAGTTTTCAGGATGAGTGTCTTGCTTGGAAGGTGGGAAGGAAATGTAGATGTTATTTAGCTTTATTTTCTTTTTTTCTTTTTCTTTTTTTTTTTTTATGTTAAAGCTGACAATTCAAGACACGTCTGTGCTGGTTCTATTCTTAGTTCCTAAAAGCAGCTCCTCTCCCTGAGCTGATTTGGGATTTATGAGTATTGTGTATAAATCGTTACATGGCATAGTGCTAGATAATTAAACAGCTGCTTTGCACAGAGCCCCTCCATTCTTCAATGCGGCAGATGTTATTTCATCTTTTTGCTGAGTTCAAAGATTCCATGATAACATATCGTATATATTAACATTGCTCACATTTTCAATACATTAGCACCTTCCTAACTGAGGATCAAAGCTCTGTGGTCCATTGTATGAGGCTTTGCACAGGTAATCAGCACAGCGGAGGATGCTTCTCGCAGACTAACCCCAGATGCTACATGAGTGTCAGTGTCTCTCCACTGGGCCCAGAGCAGCAACAGCAGTTCACGCTGGCTGACATTTCAGTTGCAGATGTCAGACACAGTGCCATGATTTACGTGCCAATCACTGTGAGTGGGGGAATAAAATTCCAGAGGAGCAGAAATGAACAGGGATGCAGAAGTCAGAGCTTGCTTTTTGCCTTCATGTTGTAGCTGACAATGGCAATCTGAGGTGTTCATCTCCATCCTGACCCCCTTAGCAACAGCATTTGCCTCAGTGTGCTGGTGGTGATATGGTGTTTTGAGTATGTTTGCAGGGAAACTAGAATCATTTCTCCATTTACTTTCTGTGTTATCAGAAACACCAAGCAAATCCCAAATGGTAGACAAACTGGGTAAAACAAAGTATCAGGTTAAATGATGTATATTCCTTGACAACTTAGAAAGGTGTTCATGTATCATGTTCTAATGCTCTTTATTATCACAATAGTTGATTTAAGAGAGGCGGATGTGTGCACAGAGTAGGTGTACACCTTGAGGTACAGCCCTCCTACCCTGCCCCACTTGTGGTCTCTCATGGCTTGATGCTGAAGCTGCTTCCCAGGGCAGTGTGTCATGCAGCTGCTAAAGCCCACAAATGGAAAAAGGAATATTATAAATACGGGGAAGTGATGGCCAGAGTATTCTAAAGACATGTATGGGTGTTAGTCAAGCAAGATAGTCTGACCCTATCATAGTTCTTCAATGAAACACTGGTTTCCAAAGGTCTGTGCTTCCTTATACAAATATTTCCATTTAGTTATGCACTTTATTAGTATAAATTTTATACAATGTTGATATTTTTGGACTTGCAGATTTTTTAGTTGGTTCTGATAGAAAGTATACATCCTATATATCCCTAATTTGTGTTATAAACTTTTATACTTATTCCAAGTATAAAATACTTATACTTCAATCCATACTTATTCCCAGCTGGGAGGATGCCTGTGAACTGCTTGTTCAGTGGGTCAACATGTATTGTTGTACATGGTCCATATTCTGGATTTTCATATACTGATCCAGCTCCCCAGTTGTTTCAAATTAATGTACATCGTTGAATGTGAGTCAAGAAGATATGCCAAATTCAGAGCCTGGCTGAGAATCTGGCTTATTGTCTAGAGATGTTGAATTTTCCAAGGCTGGCACTTTATCCTTCACTGATGCAGAAGAAATGACTGCATTAGAAGGTCTCTCTTCCTTTCACAAAATAACAAGATTTTAAAATTATTGTGTAGTATGCCCTTCTGTCCATCACATGGTCCTCATTTTGTTCACCATTATTTTTAATGGACCAATTTTCTCTCTTGCTTTTCATTTGCTTGGTTCCTATTATTATTATCATCATCAAAGTGTTTGTGGGCTGCCAGCTTTTGATATTTCATTTCACTGATTTAATTATGTCTGCAGCTTGTTCTGGGCCTGTTTATTTTTACAGATCTCCAAATCCTCTTCTTTACCAAATTGCTTACATGCAAAGCTGTTTGTTCATTGCTTTAATGACACTTGGCAATTGTGCTCTTTTGTACTTTGCATTTGTTCCAGGGGGATGTTTTTAGTCTGATCAAATTTTAAAACTTCATCAAGTAAACATGGGCAGACAACTAAGACAAGAGTCTTCCCATCTACAGGTAAAAGGATGCTCTGGGCATAGCTAGTACCAGCTGTTTTTTTCACCCTTGCTCCCTGCAGACATAAGAGAGTGTAGAGCCATGTTTGTTATCAGCTATAGGTAGCCAATAGCTTCTGAGCCTCATGACCAGCCTTTTTAACTTGAAAAAGTGATTAAAAAAAGAGGGTCCCTATGAGCCCCCCTGAGCTAATCAGGCCTTTTTGTTACCATCTCCACTCTAGATTAAGCTGTTAAAGTTTTCTGCCCAACACCACAGTCTTGAAACATCAGGAGTCCTTATTTGAAGCTTTCTACTTCTCATCCCCATGGAGATGTTAAGAGTCTCCCAAAGCTAGCTGCCTGCAAAAAAGCTGTGCTGGACCCTGTGCATCCTGCTGTGCTGCCACAGGACCATTAAGCTTCCCTTTGCATTGTTGGGCTGGGGGTTTCCTCCCATCCTTTAACATGCCCATCTTTTGTAGAAACAGATGAAGAAACCTCTCTCATGCCATCTCCTCCTGCTGCCTGTTGGGAGAGCATCTGCTACAGCCACAAAACCAGAGCAGTCATTCCAAGGACACAGCCTCCCTACATTTCGCTTATGTTGGCAAGGCTGTCCTTGGACAGTCCTGCCCTGTCTGGGATGCAGTGTCACCTGTCCACCACTTCCCCAGCTTGTAATGCCATCTGCCTGTCTCTGCTCATGTAACGTCTTCTGCTCCTACCCATTTGGTACTCTTCTGTGCTTCAAAGTGCTTCTGACTCTGTGTCTTCACAGAGTACCTGCTGAGAGCCTGTAATGTTTCACCTTGGAGTAAAGGTGTAGATGACAAGAACTGTATGACAGCAAGAGTGAAATTTTGGCTCAGCATCAGTCTGTAGCACAGCCTCACTTGGCTTCTCAACCTCAGCCAGAGGCTATCATGGTCTGGTGAGCAGCTGTATGGCACAGCCAGCAAGGGTCCCCTTGCCTGGCACTTTCGGGCACTGGGAGTAGTGTATAGTGAAGACCCAAGTAAGCAGGGAATCTTCTGGGGAAAGGATGTCATTTCCTGTGCTGGCCTTATGCTGGGTCTGGCAGCTCCTCACACCAACTGACACTGTGTGGATCTGTGCTTGGAGTTCATTTGAAAAATGGGTGAAGATGGCAGCCACTCACAAACTTCATTATGTCAAAGACCTCGTATCCCATGAGAGCAGAGTCATTGGTATCAATTGTATCACTCTGGAAGGGTTCTGGCAGGAAGCTGATGGTGTATATGCATCT
>JANHGN010001275.1:0-27519 GCA_024605025.1 Megaceryle maxima | reverse complement strand
TAATTTACATACTTTTAAAAAATAGATTAATTAGGAATTATTGAAAAAAAATCCATAAAATAGCTATGGGAATTTTTGAAGTTTGTAATCAAACATTTTTTTAGTAATTACTTTTCATTATGTTTTATTTTAGAAATCCTGCCCAATTCTTATTATTATGATTACAATGGGAAAAGAGAACGTAAAATAAAAGTGAGGAAAACCAAAATAGAATGTTCTGCATTCAGCCCCTCTCCTGAGCTACTGAGAAAATTAATGTTTAATTAAAACCTTGGTTTTAGAGAAATAGCTATTTTTGTTGTTATAAAAGATTATGATAAATTGTCAAATAGCTGTATTAATAAGTCTTACAAGGCAGTTATGAGGGAAATTTCACCAAGAGAGCTAGATGCTGGTTGTTACTGCCTTGGCAAGGAAAATGCTAATATCCTAATTGATTGGTTTAAGAAGTGCCATGTAATTTGTAACATTTCAAGGATGTCCAGTGATTACACTTGCAAGGAATAGAAATGGGAGCTAGAATGAGGTGCTGAGATAGGTGGGGGGATAAGGATTCAGTCATTCCCATTAGGTGATTCTGCACTCATCACAGAAATATCTGTTGCTTTGCAGCATGCCAGTGTGTACCATTGCAATGTAATACTCACCAAAGTTTCCATTCCATGCCTTCTGCTTGGCCAACCTCTTTCCTGTCTTCTTTATTTCCTCTTCTTGCCACTTTCCTCCATTCCTGTTTCATATTCCCTTCTTCTTTATGCCACCCTTGAAAACATAACTCTTGTTGCTCCAGTGTATCAAGCACTCAAAACTTAAACCACACCATGGTTCATCTCTTTCATCTATTATTTATCAGAGCAGGCTTTTGAAAGCAATGATCACTGTTAGACATAAACACTGGTGGATACCTCATCAGACACACAGATTCAGACAAGTGCCAGCTCAGGAACATCATGGTGGTGGAACAGCTATTGTTGAAAGTGTAAAGCCCAGGAACTCAGCCCTGGGTCTATGCTCTGTGGCCCACAGCAACTGTTGTCTGTGGGAGCTCATTGCTTTTCCTTTAAAAATTGAAGGGAAAGAAACAAAACATCTTCACTGAAGAAAATATGTCATTACTTGAGTCAGTAGCATAAGGTTATTGCTATGGTACAAGTCAACTTCATTCACATTTATGTAAAGGAGACAGTCAATAAATAGCTCATTGGAAATCTGCTGCTTGTGGCACTTACAGAGCTGTGGTGTGAGGAGGAAGGTCAGAGCCCCTACCGTGAGTAGTACACCATGGTTCCTGGTCCTGTCTTATTCCCAGAAGCAAAATGAGTCTGTGGCACTTATTCCTAACAACTACCTCCATTACTTGCTGTCATGGGTAATAACTGAGCTTGGAGAGGAGTTCTTCAAAACCTTACCCTTTTCTGAGCTTTCTTCATCATGTACAGAGCTATAAAAACAACCCAACCAACAGTAACCAGAGATGGGTGAAATGTTGCCTGTGATCAAATGTTTAATCATTTGAAAGGCTGAACAACTATCTCCAACTCCTTGCCTTACCAAGGTACTCAGATTGTGCAGATGTTATTCCTTCTCATTTTGAACAAGACATAACTCCACAGAGAATATATAATTTCCCAAGTGATCTCTTCAAATCTAATTTTATTTGAACACTAAATTTGAGCAGAAGGCAGATTGTCTTAACTGCTTTTTCCTGTCTCCCTCTTTATACTTTCTTCTGTAACTCAGAGGCATGACTTCAGTACAGAGGGGTAAAAAAGAATAAAAGCATACTGGGAGATTACCTCACTGAGATTCTGCTTTGTCTTCTAGCATTTGTGGCTAATACTTAGAAATTAGTCAGGTTGTATTTTTACACTTCATGTGTGAATATGCTGGCCATAATTCTGCTGTCACTCATGTAAAAATAAGTACTGAAACTAATGGAGTTATATGAAAATATAACTGATGTAAACAAGAAGAGAATCAGCCCCCCTACAGATACAAGATCAGATTACTACCACACTCTTGTTTACACTGAAACTCCTTTGTACCAATCCGACAGTCAGAAGTGGTTTTAAATTGGTAGAACTCTGTTATCCACTCATTGTAAGATGCTCTTATGCTCCCAGAACAGTGGTAAAGGCTTTGCTGTGTGAATAGACCTCCCCGTTAACAGACACAAGCCACTGTAAGAGAAGTGGGAAGAGGCAGTGGGTCTTGGCCCCATTCAGCCCTCCCTGCCCTCAAATGCATCATTTCTGACTCCACTGGTCCCTTCCTGCCTTAGACCAATCACCTGTATATCAAAGGCTGGGCACCACTCAATGTTAGGTCAAACATCACTAATTTAGCTTCTTGCAGTCTTCTCACAGTGATGGTCGTGATGTTGGCCCCCATGGGAATTGCAAGGCAAGGGGGGATATTGTGTGACTGGACTGAATCTAAAGCACAGAATCAAGGTATCAAACCAGATTTGCTGCATTCATCAGATAAAGACATTCATCATCTGTTGGCCAACGGGGTTTGCTGTGTGTCCAGATCTCTTCAGAAACAGCAGAGAAAGGCAGAGTATGGAAGAGGCTCTTGATCACTGGGAGTCTCAGGTGGAACAAGCAGCTGCTCCAAAGGTGTTCTCATGATTCTTCTTGGCAAGAAACTATATAATCAGATTTCTTTTAACATCTCCTACATCCTTCTTTGCTTTGATTCTGTGTCTAAAACTATTTAACTCTTGGATAACAAGTACTGCTATGATAAGTCTTGAAATTTAATGGTAAAATGAAACATCAGATAAGGAAACTGTAACTCCTGCCTTCTTAAAAGTGACTGAATGAAGAGCTGAAACAGCTCTTCAGGTTAGACAACAGAAATGTTTTTTTCCCAAGCAGACAATGACACTAATGTTTTGTATGAAATGTACTGGGACCCCATCCCTGACCTGAAACCAAAATGAGGAGAATGACATGGTTTAAGATGCTTAATTGTTTCCTGTCACCTTAAGGAGCCATTCTAACCCCAAGAGACCACTGGAGTAGATAACTAAGATCCATACATCACGGGCTGGGAAATATTCTGCAGTTCCATGTGAGTTATTTGTATAGGCAAAGTGACTTTTTCTGTACTACTTCAGTAAAGTGTCTAATAAACTGTCATTTTAAGCAATGCACATCATAATTGCTTAAGTATGAGATGGGCATCAAAAAAACCAAAACTGGATAAATACATGTGACCCTGTAAATGCTTGAAGCATCATTAGCTGTAGTATTTTAGTGAACTCTACGTAGTATACAGAAATAGCAGCTTGTTTACACAGCAAGTTCAACATTAAGAGCTATGCTGTAATTTGTTATTTGAAAAGGCAGCACTGTATGCCTCTGATTTTATAATCTGTTGACTCAAATCACAGTCTGTCAAGTACATCACAAGATTATCAATGTTTGCATGTCAGATTATATTTTTTAGGGAACACAGGTTCTATTTATTCTTAATTCCACTGATGATTTTCTCAGGTTTCTGCCATATGCTATGTGTCGTAGGTGAGTATTTTGCTGTCTTAAAATTTGACAACTCTGTATCCAGTTTAATAGTCCTGTCATCTCAGCATTGCCATTAGCACTGAATAATGGATATTTATGCAGATTACAGCATTGAATATTTGTTAAAATAAGAAATAACAAGGATAGGCATTTTAAGAAGAGTCAGTAATACATTAAAAACGTCAGTCAACAAAGGCACAAAGACTGATTTAGTGACTAATTAAACAAAGTTTGCTGACTTTATGCCTACTTAGCTGAACTGCACTTTTATGCATCTATCTCACTGGGGGTTTTATGCATAATTCACACACAATGACAAAACTGTTGAAAAAGGTGCATAGACAATATATTTAACAAACAGTTTTAAAGGTTTGAAGATTAAAAACAGAGGAAGGTCTCTAAAGTCATATTCAGAAAGGATGCAGATATGCATATCTGCAGATATGTAGTACTGTGGAATGTTAATGTCAATCAGCCCTTTTGAAACCACACGTCTGTCCTGATGAAGATTCAGAAAATCAGATTGCACCTGCCTTAGATTCAGAAAAAGGAAAGATAAGTGGGTTGTTAGATAAATACTGTGAAAAATACAGCCCTTTAAACTCTGAAGTCAAATAAATACATACCACTAAATGTAACCAGTCATTTATTTTTACTATTTCCCTGTTATAATACCACCAGCCCATCGAAGCAGTGAAATTTGAATCCTGTTAAAAACAAGGATTATTTATGTGCCTGAAATGACACACTTTGTTGGATTAGAACTGCAATTCCAAATCTGAACCTGATTTGAACAATAATTGCAAGTTCCTTGTCATTGGAAAGGCAGCCTTGTTTCTCTGTTGGTTTGCTTCCAATGTTTTTTTCCTTTCTCTTTTTAATAAACTTTTTTTAACATCTCTCCAGTACTTGAACACAGAATAATCCCCAAACAGTAAGGGAAAGAGTTTCAGTCAGCAGGTGGGAATCTATATTCCTTTATTCTTATAAACACTGCAGCCCAAAACCAAGCATCAGAAGCCAGCATTCATTCTGTTTATGTTCACATTGGGTTTTTTAACCAGTCCTGAACATTTAACTCATGTAAGTGAACACTTTTCTCATAGAAACAGTTCTTCTGGCTGACATGTTCAAGATATTAACTTTGCTTTACCTTTGCTTGGAAAGATTTAGCTGCCCATTGCTCACAGGCTGCTGGGCAATGTCCAGCCTTTTCATTCAAAGCAATGTTGTGCTGATTAGAAAACTTGCAAAAAATGGCAAAATCTTGCACATAATCTTCATCTAATCAACTTCAACAAGGCTCTTCCCTAACATTGCAAATGAAATCTAAATATTAGTTCACTCTAGGTTTTCAGGTCATACTCAGCCTTGCAGCCTGATTTTATGCAGATCATAACTACCCAAATGTGATGTGGAAATGTAGAAGGGAAGAAACAAGAATAAGAAAGCAGAAATCGGTGTTTGGCATTACTGCAGTCTTCTCTCTTCTGGGCAGATTTGGTAGGTGAGTGATGAGGTTATTAACCACAAAATTCAGTCTGGAGCCATCTGACATTTCATGTGAGTCAGAGCTGGAGCCGACAGCACAGTGGGACAATATATTTGCAATTAGCAAATATTTTAATGTGCACTGGCATGTCCTTCAATCAGCTGCTCTCCCAGCCTTTCCTGTTTACTTTTCTGTGAAGGTTTGTTCTTGTGAGAAGGTTTCTCTGAGTGGATTTCTCTGTTGGCAGCACGGTGGTGGAATAGCAGCTCTTGTCTGTGTTCAGATCTCAAGGACACAGTACTGACAAACACTGCACCTCCTGGGCAAGCCCTCCTTTCCTTACAAAGTGTCTGATCTCCAGGCCAGCACAAGGAACAATACTGTGTGACTGGGACAGCCCAAACTTTGTGGCAGATGAGGGGCACGGAATCTATTTTGAGGGGAATGTGAGTATGAGAATGTGAATCTCTTCAACAGTTTGTCTGCTGCACTGTTTTTGTTTACTATTTATCAAAGCATTCAGTGAAGTATAAATATTTTTGTGAATCAAATCCAGTTCTGCATAGTTCATGGAGAATAATAAATCTGTGCACTATAACAAAACAACTTGTATTTAGGTGAAAATAAAAAACTTGCAGTCTTAAAGTAAATAATATCCCACTTCCTATAAGCTGTGTGATTGAGGAAAAATAAATTAAAAAAACCATACAAACTTTTGTTTTCTGAGCTTTTCTAGTCACACACTGGAAGGCTTAGTCCAAGGAGGTAAGTGGCAGTGGCCTAGCTCTGTGATTTACCTCTCCTGGCTCCCACTGGGGCTCCGAGGTCCTGACAAAAGCAGTAGGGTTTTTCCTCGAGGAATAACAGCTCTGGAATATTTTACATTGGCCACTTTTTCAGTACCACCTTTGAGTATTTCTAATGCATCTGTGCAGGGTGAAACTGTTCAAGATCACATATTCTGTAATCGCACTGGTTTTCCTTGCCATGACTCACTCTCTTTCTACTTCATTTTCTGTTTGGCTTGTTAAGCTGCTACTTTGCCTGTACCAGAACAGGCTGCACACCTTATTGATTAAACTGACTGGTTTTCTCTTTCAGTGACATCTTTTGTTTGACTGTGTATCTGTTTTGCTGAATCAGCTGTGTATTGAAATGCTGGAGGGTTCAGCTGCTATTCTATTTGAGCTGCATATTCGGTTTAATCCTCTTGTGCTTTTTTGCTTGTTCAGCTGGCGACTGCTTCAGCCAAGTAATTTTGGGGGGTAGAAGACTTGCACTGTCAATTCTATTTCTGACTGAGAAACATATTCTATAAAACGAGTTCCAGTCATTCACGGCTGCAACTACATATTGTTGGAATTAAATGCCTTTTAGAAGAAAAAAAAACCAAAACAAAACCAAACTTGCTTTATTCGCAGCATTTGCTACCAGTGTCAGGAATACTGGGAGAGTTCCCAGCCTAGAAGGTAAATATAAGTAATGGGGAGAACAATCTGAAGCCCAGTATGTGTGTGTGGGGGGGGTGTCAGTTTAAAGAGAGATTTAAGATGACCTGTTGATTCTCTCTCTTTTTTATCTGTGAAAGTTGGAAAGCCAAGTACCCAGCCTAGCAAAGGGAGCACAGGTACAGATTCACTTGCATTTGAAGCAAGCACCATATTGCTATGGCAGTAGCTTCCCTCAGAACTGAAGCTGAAGTCACAGATAGCTCTAGATATTTATTATTTTCAGTGGATAGAGATCCCAGTCTTTAAGGGATACTTTGCAATACAGACCCAGAAATGCTAACTGTTCCTTATCCTAATTGATTCTAGCCACAGAAACCAGCTTTCTCTAGCTGCTTCCTGCTTTTGGCATTGAGCTCCCTGTTGAGACCATTCAAATGCTTCAGGAAATGCCTTTTGCTCAATAAAATTTAACACATGTCTTGGGAGGGAATAGACTGTAAGTCGTAGCAAATAAACTGGTATGGTGACAGCACAGACCTTGGGGAGAAGAGTGAGTTCTGTTACCAGCAAAGATACGCTACAGCTGCTCTGGCTGATCTTCAAGTAGTGTCCTTCCACCTTCCTCATCGTTTTCTCTTTAGACATCAGACAATACCCGAAGCCACCTGAAACCAGTGACATATGCAAGTCTTTGATGCAGTTCCTGCTCCGCATACACATGATGTTTCTGTATGTAGTGTAGCTACAGGGAACTGCTTGTGGGTACCTGAAGTTGTATCTAAGATACCATATGGACAGATTTAGCATATTCATTCCTAAAAATGCTTTAATATCTACCTCGTCTCCAGTTGCTCACTGTGTAGATTCACCTATAAAGTGCTTGAAGCCACAGGATTAAACAGGGAGCTACCTGACTAGGACTAGAGTCAAGGGCAAAGCTGTCAAAGGAGAGCATCACCTACCAGGCTTCTTGGCTGGAAAAGCCTCTGTTGCTTCTCTGACTTTGCATCTATTGACAGCCAGAGGGGAGGGTAGAGAGCAGCAAACTCAGTCTGCAAATGGGAACTCTGGTAATGGACTATATCTGCTCAGTAAGCTGGTCACAGCTGACGTGTGGCTGCCTGCATCTGGGTTGTCCTGGCAGTGCTCCCTCATAGCAGGACCAGGAGCTCACAGGAGTATTTCTAGCTGGCCTAGTAGACCTTTTTCACTTTCTGGAATGGAGAGACAGTAAAAATTTACAGGAGCTTTCTCACTGACACAGTGAGATAACCCCCAACACATCTACTCCCTCAAATCAGGAGAAAAGATTTGTGAAACTTGTGCCCCAGGTAGTCACTTATGTCTAACAGATGGTGTTCATGTATTTCAGTTCTTTCATACTTCAGAATTGCTTTCTTTTTTTTTTTCCTTTTTATTTTTTTTTTCTTTTCTGAAAACAGTCTGTGTCTGTAGGTATAACTAGAATTCTCTAAGATTTTCCTTATCCTCTTATAATTTCTGATTATCTCTTATCATTATGGTATTGTATCTGCCAAATCATTTACTTGTGATATTTTGAAAATGGACAGGATAAGAGAGAAATGTTATCAGCAAATCTCATGCTTTCTCCATAGAACTAAGCAAGATTGGTAGCTGTAAAAATCTCCTGTGAGGTTCCCACACATATCTTTTTGGAGTTTCTTCATACAGAGCTAAACAGACTCCAGTGCAGACTGAGGACAGCAATGGCAAGTCAGTGGAATTTATTTCAGTGTCTACACCTACCTCTTCTGTTCAAGTGGTTGCAAGTCTGTGATCCAGTGCTAGAAATTATCTTCATCTAGGCTCAGCAAAGGCTGTCATTTGGCAGAGAAATTAAATTAAACTCCAAACAATGCAAACAAAAATCAGCTTTTGGAGAAAAAGGTAAAATTGCAGTGAGGTCTAGCAAGAGAGAGGCATCTGGTGCTGGTGAGCAGAAAGTACACAAATTATTGATGTTTATGCTGTCCCTGCTTCAGAGCCTCTGCAGTTCTTCACCGTTTTATCCCTTTCAAAAATGTAGCATCTTTTGTACCCACATTTCTTCACAGAATCACAGTTTGCTAGTTACATTTCATGTTGTTTCAATACTTTTGCATTTTAAAATCATCCTAACACCTGGGGTAGACGTGGTGCAGGAGCAAGCTCCCTGTACTGAGAACACAAAGACTGCAGAGGAAGAAATGCAGTTTGGCTGCCCCTATGCTGGATGTGTCCCTAGAAGCGGTTTTGTCTTTTGTGAGCAGCCCGTGAAGATTAAAGCAGCCTGAACTGTTGCAATCAGCCCTCCAGAGACCTTTGCTCCCTTGAGCTGAGCTGTAACCAGCATCTGGCCCTACCATGACCTCAGTCTGCTGAAATGACATTGGAGTGAAGGACTTTTTAATTTTCTTTCACTTTTTTTTTTTTTTTTTCTTCTTCTTTCTTTATCCCCCCCACTTTTTCAGTGTGTTTAATGCGGCTGTGGATTAGAGAGTCTTTGCTGTAAAGGAGAGGGGGCTCGAATGGCATCAATGTTACCAATTCATCTGTCAGCAGTGCTGTAAGTGATGCCTTCCAGTAAGCCGGCCTGGAGCTAAGCAACTCTGCCATCATCAGGCTCTGCTCAGCAACGCAAAACACAGAGAGACATCGCAGCAGCTGCTCTGCAAGCCCTGGAAGAGCTGCTGAGAGGCTGCAGCGGTTCCTCGCTACAGGCACTACGCTGGAGAGATATTGAAAGAATTTGTAGCTATCATAGAAAGTTTCCCTGTGAGAAATTTTTATTGAGTGCTGCAATTCTTTAGATCAAAACTGGGGAGAAAAATGTACATCTGAAGGGAAATGCTATTACTACTGTTCATAAGTTGACATTTTATTTGAAGCCATGACAGATAAAGGAATGCATTAAAGCAGAACCATCCTAGGAAGTTTGAGCTGGCCTTTGTAAATACTTTTAAATATTTACAGGAGACATCTGCTACCTACTACTTGTATCTACAGTCCTCCTAGGACAGGAATTAAAACAGGTTGGATGATCACGGTCAGTGAACACATATCATTTTATTCCTGGGGCCAAGCTAGCTAGCTAGGGAAAAAAATACAACTGAACTAAAACTGTACAGAAAGCTTGAACTGAAACCAAAGTGATCCTTTAGAGCCTGAAAAGTTCTCTCCTCTGAGGACAGAGGTATCTTCACTTCAAAAGTCCTGTTTGTACTCACACTCCACCCAAAAATTGTGTTGAAGAGGCAAAGCTGACCTGCCCAGAAGCTTCCCCCGGACACTGTGGTGACCGTAAAAAGCACCTGTAGCAGCTCAGCAACTCACAGCCCAGCACATACAGCCTGTAGTGTCTATGCAATTATAAACATTTATGTAAAGAAACATAAAAACCAGCTAACTAACAGGAAAATTCATGTTTTTCACATCCTTAATAGATTCTTTCATGACTCATTTCTGTGGAGAAATCAGGGCTCCAGTGGACTGGGTATTACGTAGCTTTAAAACCTCACTGCCTTTCCACAATGCCCCGTGTTACTTGTGCACTCTCCAGTTTGTAGCAGTTACAAATGGCAAAGGCTCGAGGCACAGGACTCAGAGACTGCTGCTGTTTTCAGGCAGCACAATAGCAATTTGTTTTCCAGTGCTGCCTTGTGCCATTGTGTTCACTGAGCTGGTGCTGGCCCATGGATCTCGGAGTTTAACGCCTGCTATTACAGAGTGCAAATGCCTGAGCAGCCAAGGCAGGTAAGGGACAAAACAACACTGGGGAGAGGCAGGCAAATTACCTGTCCCACATATTGCCTGCATGCTGCAGTGGGGTTTTGCCCTTGACTGCATTACCGGGGCATGGCTGAGGTCTGATTCCCCTCCAGCATGGTGGGATGGCAAGAGAAGAAAGTCATGGGAGTGTGGAGCCGAGGAACATCTCCTGCAGCCATGTTGTTTGGGCCCGCTGCCTGCTGCTGCTAAAAGCATTGTGTGAGATGAGCTTTGAGATGACCTTGTTTTGTTGCTCAGCTCAAACCTTGAGGGCAGCACTGAAAGCCCTTGTCATCGTGTTGATTGCTTGTCAAGCAGCAGAGCTCACCTCTGCAGCAGGCTAGGAGTAAACTCGTGGGTTTTGCTGTATCTTCCCTTCCCTGTGCCCCCCTTCCTGGAAGCACCTCACTTGAGGTGTGACTGTACAACAACACTAGAATAAAGATATAAGAATAAATATTACCAGGAACATCTCTGACCTCCATCAGGTTTTCCTTCCATGACCAATTGGACAGAAGATAGAGCTTTTGTAGGCTGTTTGGGATTAGAGAGAAAGCCTTACAATTTAGCCTGATCATAACAAACTCAAAGAGATGGGAAAAATAAAATTATATTCCCCTAAATAGTCACCTAGAGACGTAGCAGCTGGGTGAGCTGAGTCCTCCCTCTTCCAAAGTGTCCCTGAGATCCAGCAGCGCACAGCTCCTGCTGCTGAAGGTGTTGCTGATGCT
This sequence comes from Megaceryle maxima, assembly GCA_024605025.1. NCBI lineage: Eukaryota > Metazoa > Chordata > Aves > Coraciiformes > Cerylidae > Megaceryle > Megaceryle maxima. The sequence goes on along the minus strand of JANHGN010001275.1, from coordinate 16,547 downwards.
TCTGCACATAGGCAGTGGCAGCATTAGGCTTATATGCAAATAGGAGTGCAAGGCATTATACCTAATTTGGGATCAGTCTTTCATACCTAGTTAGGCATCTGAATGTTATTCTGAAGATGGTTTTTTCTTCTTATAGAGGCATAAGTGTCATAGTGTCATGATGGTTTTGCACCCATGTGTTTGTTACAGAAGGATTGAACTGGCCCAACATGGAACAAATGGCCCAACTTTTCCCCCCTCATTAGCACACATCTGACCTGAAATGATTCCTACACCTAAATATTTCACTACTGGTCTCATGGTTATCATTAGCCAAGATTTATCACTTTTGTCTGGGTCCAAAAATTGGCAACCTTAATTAGCCCAAGTTCTGCTCTATGGACTTCTTTCAAAGTACGTAGCAGCTAATGAAGTGAAGCAAACTTATTTCCAGAATATCAAAACTGTTGAATAGGGGTTAGCACCCCTGTTTCAGAAATTTTTTTTACTCAGAAAAAAGCTGAGATTTCCTGCTTTGGAAAAAGAATTCCTTACAGACTCAGAATGAGCTAGTAAGTTCAACTAACAAAATTTAAAGGACCAAGCCTGCAACCTGACTGGTAGACATAATCTCTTTTCCTCTACAAGATTAAATACACAAAATATATAAAAGCTCGAAACTTGTCCCTATTTCATGTCTAAATCCCTTCTTCAGGTGTCTTCAGTCCACTCAAGAACCCATAGAGTCCAGAGGAAGTGTTTGGTGGTAGATCCTTGGTAGGACTGCCCAAGAATAAAGAGAAAGTGATGAGTTTCTAAACAGACAACTTTTATCATGTAAATGCATCATCACAGAGATGGCAGGAATAAACTGGGAAGTGTCTGGAATGTAAATGAGCTTATTTCCTATTGACATTAATCCTTCATGAAGTATGGATGATAATTAATGTTAATTCACAAGGAAATTCTTAGAAAATACTTCTGCATCTCCAGGGTGAAAAGGGCTCAGCTGTGGCACTGAATACTGACAGTATCGTGTTTGATTTACCAGTGATCATCAAGTTTTACACCGAAGGTCAGGAATAAATCTCAAGTTTGCAAGCTGTGAGAAATAAATGTATAAACACTTTAATTTATTGCCCTGTCAGTGTTAATTCATTTGGCATTCCCTGTGATAGCATTGCTGTTAATGAATGTATTTGGTAATAAAGTGGATGTCATATATATTAATGCTCTAAACTGTTGCAGTGGTTCAGCAGGCAAAGCAAGTTAGATGCTTTGGTATTCTAAAGTTTACGAAATTTAAGAGGGAAAAAAAATCATATTTTATTTCAAAGAAGTACTCAAAAATATATATATATAACACCCCAAATAGGGACCCATCCTGTCCTAGAAGAATCATGATTGAACACAAAAGAATAGGTGTCCGGAATTGACTGAAGCCAAGGGGGAAGCTCCTCACCTCTTTCAGAGGCAACAGGTCAGATCCCATTCAAAAGATGTAGATCAGCTGGTATTTGCTGAATATAGTTAAAAGATAAATGTAGAAAATAATGTCTGTGTATGAACAAGAGCTGAGTCACGAATGGGAAAAAGACCCTGCTCTTGGGTATCTGTTTCAAATCCTGAATAAACAAGAAAAGGAACCAACAAAGCAACCCTAACCTTTGCACAGTGGAGAAACTTGTGTCTGTGTGGAGCCATAGCTTATAAAAATCTGCTAACTGGAAGTTAACCTTGTTTTCTGAACAGTCAGGTGATGCATATACATTTTTTCTGACTTTTTGCATTAAGGTGATTTTCCACACATTTTAAAATTTAACACAAATACTTTGTAATCCCTTCATACATATTTTTAGCCCGTGCTCTGCAGATCATGCAATGGTGTCTCAAAACCTGGAGTCTTTTCAGTTAAGGTCAGCAGAAGCCTTGGCATTGGCTTCAAAGGCTCCATAACCAGGATTATAAGCAAATCATAACTTTTGTAACCTTGTCATAAGCAAGTTCATAATAAAACTATGGATAAACAGCAAATAAATTCCTTTTTCTGAAATATGGACTTGGAGCAGGAGGCCTTGGATTCTTAGGCTCTTGAGATCATTTAAGAAAACAATGATGCCTGGAAAATGCTTATACACCATCATGATAGTTATTGCTTTATTATTACATAATAATATATTACTCATATTTAAAGAGTAAGTGTGGATAAGACAGTTCTATTGGTGTGATTTTTTTAATCTTTTGATTATAAAAATCCTATTTAATTAAAGCTTTAGTCCAGTTCAACAGAACTGAGCAAAAGAGGAAAAGAAATGACTACAAACACACTTTAGAAACCTCTGCCATGACCTAGACCACCTTGCCTGTAAATCACAGTCCTGCCAATTCAAAACCTCGGAGAGTGTCATATACCTGGGTAATGCAAGCACGTGCCTCTGTCCTTTCCAAGGCTCCCTGGACTGCAGGGAGCCCATGTCAGCCTGGGGACAGGCAGATGGACAGCTGACCTCTCCATGGCCCTCGCAGGTCTCTTTTCCACAGCTGCCTATTAGTTCTGTAATCACTTCATTACAGCCTTGGCCAAATGATTAGATTTGAAAAGTGCTGCAGTGGTAAAAAAAGAACTCTGGCAGGATTTGTACCAGTCTGAGAGCTGGTGTTGCTGGGGAAGATGTGCACCTTGAGAAAAGCAACTGGCTTCAAATAAACCCTCATCAAGGAGAAAGGGAGGGACAGAAAACCTAAATTGTTTTTTTTCAGACCATTTCAGTGTTTTCTTCTGAAAAGATCACTAGTTTACTATACAATAATGTGTTTCATAGATTAATTTTATGCTTTGATTAAGAAAACTTAAATGTTTCCTGGAACACTGTTACAATTTGTTACCTCTTAATTGAGATGGAAAAGTACCCACAGGCCTGAGCAGTGGATATATTATGAAATAATTGACTATTTTATACTTTCCCAGTTTATATTTGAAACTTGGTGTCATACCAGATCTAATACATTCCTTTCGTAATGCTCCAAATGCCTTTGGAGCCTTTAGCAAGTGTTAGAAATACAAATAGAAACTGTAATATTTACAACATACTTATTTAGAAGCTTATGAAACATCAGGCTTGTATTTAGTGCAGACATGACTCGTTGTGAAGGAGTCTTTTGGCTTCCTTTGTTACAACATGAAGAATTCATTTTGGCATTTCCCTTTAGGGCTGGTTTCTTTTAAGCCATGATTGCATTAATAATATCATCTCATGGTGTAACTGATTGAATCATTTTCACTTTGGGGAAGAATTAGAGCCAAATCTAATTTGCTACTGACCCATAATCAGCAAAGCCATGGAGTAAAGGGCATGATTTTCTCTCAACTTTTCTGTGTGGGTATATTAATTTTTGTCTTTCATACTCCTAAGGTAATTAATTGCCCTTAGATGAGGAAACACTTTATGTTAATGTCTTTTTAACACCAAAGATTGTGCCTGTTCCCAGGGAACAGTGTTACTTAACTAAAAGCTGGTTTCATTTTTTAAAGGGAAATACATTTTGAGGGGAAAAAAAAAAAAAAAAAAAAAGGTTTATTATTACTTTTGCTCAGATGCAAAGAAGGATTCTCCAGCTGAAGGATTTTGATTTTTGCAAGTGTCTATATGGTATTTTTTGCATAGTTCATTTTGCTGGTTCCTTCGATCTATTTGCTTTAGAATTACCAAGATTAGCAAACAAGTACAGGCTCTAAAGGATTCTAATTGATGTCCTTTGATGTGCCAAAGAAAAAGCAAGATTAACTACAGCTTTATAACTATAGTCTGCTTACCACAGCTAAAAAAGCCACAAACAAATGTGGCATGGACTCACCTATGTATTATCTCAGAAGAGGATAATCTCTCCTGAGAGATTTTCTCAAGGAAACCTACTGCTGTTTCAGTCAGTGAGCAATGTCAACGGATGGCAGCTAGCTCTGAATGGGAATTTGGTGCACATCAATGACTTGATGACTACTGAAGGCACAAAGGAGTGTGGCTGTGCATTACATTGATAACTGCAAAGATATTGTCCAGGTCATTACCACACAGCGGCAGAAGAGGATTATCAGGGGCTTCTTCCTTGCTAAATGACCAGGCAAAGCCATAAGAAAGGTGGGTGCAATTGTCCTTCTGTGAGAATGTAGACATGCACACTTTCCTAGCCACACCATACAAATAATTAGCCTCACATGTAGACTTCCCACATTTAATTTTTTTTTTTTCTTAGTTTACTGATACCAGGAACTTCTCTACTAGATGAAGCATACAGCTCGCAATGGGCAGCCATACAGTTTGAATAGCAGACCCATTTCTTCAGCTCTGCAGTTAACCATCCTGACGAGGTTTCTGGAGCAGGTAGGTGCCATGTTTGCCTCCATGGAAAACCTCTTTCTAGTTCCTAATTCTTACATGTTCATTTAAACCTGAAACTTGAGAATATTCTTCAGTCTGATGATTTTACTTTTTAGTGATACATATACCCAGTCCTTTCTGAAGCTTGTTAAATTTATGGGCTCGGTGACTCCCTGTGATAATGAGTCCTACAGTCTAATTGTGCAACAAGAAAAATATTCTTCTGGTCACTTGAGATTATTCATTTTAATAATATTTAGTGTTGCATAATGAGTCAGCTAAAACACAAGAAGACTGTTGCCATACCCCACTTACGTTGGCATACCTTTGCAACTGAGATCTTCAGCAGATGCTGATCTTGCTGAGCTGTCTCTGAGGACGTGCCAGTACTGGGAGGGGAGACGAGAGAGGAAAAAAGAGGGCTGGACCATATTTGGAAAGAGTTCCTTGGAGAAAAGCCCCACAGTGGTCCTGAAGCAGAGTCTCAAAGGGCACCACCACCTCACCCTGCCCACTGAGAAGCAAGCTCCTCTCCCAAAAAGAGTCACTTGAAGTGAGCAGAAAGTGAGGGTTCTGACAGCCACCCATACTTGAACCCATGCGGCTTCCCACAAGATTGTTCAGAAAGAAGAAAAGTCACCTATGAATGTTAAGCTTAAAAAAGCAATCGCACTGATGAGTATTTTTGGCATGAACTGAAGAATCCTTTTGTTCCAGCTACAGCCCACATGCTGATTCAGCTCAGCAGCTCTCCTTTTCTGTTCTTTTCCTTTCCCAGGGCTTCTTAAACAACACTTCTAGGTTGCTGTTTTCTTTCAGCCTGCTTCAGTTATGTTTTGTAACAATGGTTCATAAAAATATTGGCACATACTGGTAGCAATAGTCTGTAGAAGAGATCAGTCAGGATATGACGGTGCTCTTTTTTCACAGCTTTGCTATATTTATTTGATCTCATCTACAGTAATGACTTTTGATACTGTCGAAGTGGTAGAAGGCATCATATGGTAAATGGTAATCAGGCTTTTCAATATGAAATGATTTGAATAAATTTATTTTGTAGAGTCTATCCAGAGCTAAATTCTGCTATAATTTTCTACTGAGCCACTGCCCAGACAACTCAGCACTGGCAGGTGAGGTTTTCCTGGGAGAGATTGCATCGTGTCACCCCTACATACTGTGCCTGTGTGTGTCTTGTTGACCTGGACTCCAAACAGAAGGCAATTTTTCAGTAGACATGGATCATGTCTGGATGCTACATCTTTCCTTCTTAATCTTTATTTGCTAAATGACAGCTGAAACTATAGATTTTTCATATTGAATAGACCAGTACTTCAAATAAAGTTGGAATCGAAACTTGCTGCACACTAAGGTGTCTAATATATTGAGTGGCATGAATTTTTAAAGAATGGAAGGAAAAAGTATAAAGCCAGAACACGTTATAAAAAAATGAGGTGAAATACTTAGAAAGAGAAAGGTCTTGGACAGAATTTAAACAATCTTCAAAATACTCAGAATTTCCCTGCAATAACCGTGTTTTCATTCTCAGGAGTAATTTATTTGAATAGTGCACATGAAGAAATTGCATCTGCACTGGCTGAGCTTTGTATAAGAACCAGAGAGGCAAAAGCACCTGCTTAAGAAGTGAACCACTGAAGCGATGCAGTAAGCTGCATAAGTGAAGGTTGCTCACTGTCCAGCAGAGCAGGTGTTACCCCCATATACAAAACTTCAGGCTGATCAGTCTGTACTTTTTATATTTCCTTTTTATTTTTTTCCCCCTAAGTCTGACAACTGATTTCTAAGTTAACCAAAATGGATTTTTTTCTACTGTCTTCAGGTTTATGAAGTTCCTTTATGGATATTTTTAATTTAGGTAACAAAAAGCGTATGCCACAACCACAAATACAGCTGTGTTTGGTCTATTTCTTGTATTATTATTTCTCATACAGAATAATTAATATGAGGAATAATGAGTCCTGTTCTGTGTCTCGCAAGGCTTGTGTCCATATGGTCTCAACCCAAGCCATAATAACAGCATTTCCACCGAAACCTCCTCTCACCTTTTCCCTCAAAAATCTCTGACAAAAGCAGCTGACAATAACTCATACTGACATTTCATTGCCAGCGGCCATGCAACTGCACATTGTCTCTTCTGCTAAGGAGGTAAGTGCTGGGTAATTTCATGATCATCACCTCCAGAACCTCAGGGAATGCTGACAGGAAGTTAAAAAAAAAAAAAAAAAGAAAAAAAAAGAAAGTAAATGCTAAAACCTCAAATGAAAAGCCATTAAGGTAGTTTGTAAGCTTGGCTGGGAATATTTTAATAAAGGTAAGCAGCAAGTGGTTGTGGAGATACTGGAGATTTTCCACTGGCCAAGTCATGAGCTCTGCTGCAGTTGCCTGAAAACCTTGGGCATCTTAAATTACATTGGCCCATCAATTCCCACCATGAATTTTCACCAGTATCCATTGGTGGTATTCACATGGCCCCACTTTGGCTACGTACCTTGGCTGGCTAGGCTGAAGGGCTGGTCTCCACAGGCTTCCTAGAGAGCCACTGAGGATAGGTGAGGAACCAAAAATAGTGGTCACGATCCTGACACTGGACTTTCTGAGAGTACTTGTCTTTTCCAATTAAATATACCAGACCCTAAAGGACACTTGCCCATAAATTAGATGAATCCCTATAAAGTCAAAGCTGAATTATACTTGGCAGCTTTCTGTTAATGCTTGGATGTTTTTTTTTCATTTTTCTTATTTTCTGGAGAAAGTTTGTGGATTTTGTTCTTTTGGAAAATGTTGTATGGACCTTGAAATTCAGAAGATTTCAACCAGTTGTAGATTTCTTATCTGATGTCCTTTCACGACTCTACTGTGTTGCTGTCGGAAATGTCTCATCACGTCTTGAGGAAAAGAAAAAATCTTATATACATAAAAATATTAGAAATTCCCTTGGTACACTCATGATTGTTTTTTCCCCTTTAAAAGCTGGCGAAAGGATAAAGTGAACATTGGACTGACTATTTTCTCCTTCTATTGTTTGTAATAGTGACTGACCTTTCTTTGGGATGAGGGATCTAAAAATGGCATTCATTGCTGGTGACAGCATGGTGTTTGAGATGCAGGCTCTAACCCAATCAGTTACTCAGATGTAGGAGTAAGCTATTTCTATTGAACAGTAAGACGGATTAAAAGCAAAAAGGCATTAAGGGAGAGAGTAATGCAGAAGCATCACCATTGTTTCTTGAATGTAATTTTAAGTAAATGACCTTAAACTGCTCACATGCTTGAAAATAAAACTCCGTTCTGCTTGGGTAGTGTTTCCACGGTGCTTGTTATTTGCAAGCAACTGTGAATGAGACAGATCCTGTATTTGCATTTCTTTATTCTATTTTCTGTCAAAATAGCAATACTTTCAAAAAACAAGTCCAAAGTTACAATAAAGACATTTTCAGGAAAGAGAAATAAATAATCTGCCATGAAGCAATCGTGGGTAGGTCAACGCAACCAGGCCTGAAGCAGCCACTGGCACCAGGGTCACAGGATGCCCAAGCTGGCTGCTCCTCAGGGAGCACACCTCCCTTCCCTAGTTCATATAGTTTATCCTACACCAAACCTATGATTTGCACTCTTTACTACCCCTTTTCTGCTCCTTAAGTCTCCTTTTCACTGCTTTCTTTTCTCCCATCCCAGACAGGACATCCAGATGACCCTGAATTATATTTTCCCCATCAGTCCCCATCCTGCTACATATCTACACAAATCTGGTATTTCCAGCTCTGTCCCCTAGGTAACCTCAGCCTTATATAGCATCACTCATGTAAAGAACTCAGTGCTGTGCCCTTGCAAGGTCACACAGCCCAAGTCCCCAGTCCTTCCCTCAAGTGTCTGTGTACTTTGGACATTTCTCACACAGCTCCCTCTAAACCACTTGTGAAGTCCAGACATCCCTTAGAGCCCTATCACTTAGAGCCCTATCACTTAGAGCCCTATCACACCTCAGATAGGATCTCTTGTGTGGGGTGATGCATCCAGTTGCCTCTAACAGTTTCCTACCAAAGCAGGCCAGCCCACAGCCCCAGCACCTGCTCGCCACCCCAGCACGTGCTTTTTCAGAAAACACTTTGGAGGGACAGAGATTCTGCTAAGACAGGGAATACACAAGGAGATGGGATAGGCAGTGGCGTTCAGGTGGTGCACAGTTTCACCTGGCCCAAAGTGGAAGACCAAATGGTGCCTCCAACTATGAGCTTCATCCTCAAAGTGGAAGAGGGTGATGGGAAATCCTGATGTGGTGGGATTGAAGCTGTCAGAAAGAGGCATTTCTGCAAATCCACGATGAGGTAATTTATTTTTCTTGCATATGTGACAGTCCTTGCCCATCCAGAAAGTGAGCAGGAGTGAGTAGAATGGCCAGACAATAGGGCAGCACCCTGCCCTTAGCCCACTTCTGGGAAGGTAGAAGAGCATCACCTACTGCCCAAGGGGGTGCCCAATTCCTGCCCCTGGCAGCATGCCACCATGGCCCCCCTCATGCTTGCCTCTCCTGCCTGATGTGAACATCAGGGGCTGGAAAATGGCTTGGCAGACACTGGCTCTGATGAGTCGGCCATGCACAGAGCTCCTGGAGTGAGCAGCTGTCTGGGAACCCATCATAGCCTGATGGCAAGCTGTGCAGCCTTGAAAGGTGAGTGATGCACTGGACATTAAATTATTCTTTTAAATTCTGAACCTGGACAATGTGCAGTGATAAGAGCATCGCAGACATTTGGCAGTATCTCAGAAAGGCACTTAAGCATATGCTCAATGGTGAGGATATTGACAATCATGCTTCTCCCCAGGAAAGCGCATTTGGAAGCGCTTTGCCAGGACAAGGGCTTAGAGGTCCATCAGACAGCATCAGTGCTGGACAGGATCATCAAAAGATCCTATGAATGAATTCTCCTGGGTATTTGGGTTTTTAGGTAAAACTACATGGAAGGAAAAAAAAATCATCTGTGGAAAAATGAATTATACATACAGAAGCATGGTAGTGACTATATTTTGATGAATTTGGAGACTCCAGTTTTTTTCCTAAAAGAGTGTGTGTGTCTCTGTGTGTTGGAGAGAAGACACTAACTGCCCAGGTGCAGGAGTATTCAGTGAATAGATTCAGTGGAAAAAATAGTCATTCATGCTTTTGGAAATGTCTAAGTGCTCCATTTATGTATTTTCAAAATGAATTATTTCCATTCTCCAAGTTATTAAGCATAAAATATCTTGAAATTTATCTAAATGTTGAGAAGATGGTTGAAAAGAACTAAATACTATGAAAATGGACTAAAATATTCTGTTCAGGTTGAATGAAAACATTAGGTACACATCGCCATCTGTTGTACTTGTGAGGAATGTAGAGATGGGTTGGGTTTTTTTTTTAAGAAGCTGAGGGATAATGTCAGACTTTCTAGGAGAAAAATTTTTTGTGAGAAGAAAGGGTCTGGATTGAGGGGTGCTTCCAGCAGCAGGCAGACAAGAACAGTGAAGTCAGTGATAGTGGTTGAATCAGAAAGGGATCCTGGCTTCACCTGCCTCTTGCCTTGCTGTCTGCAATAAGGTTTATACACAAACCAGGGGAGATCAAGACTTGAGTTGCTTAAAGAACCTTTTAAGCTTTTCTGCCTTTAATTTTGACAAAGGTGATGTTGCTGCATACCCATAATGAATTCGGTGTGGGGACACCCATGTCTGATCTCTTGAAAAAAGGCAGATTTCTGTTCTTGTGGTTAGCCATAAGCTCAGCTATGAACTGAACCCTCAAAACCTCTTTCATGAGAAAGAAATTAAATTTCTTTTATGACTGTACATGCCCACTATGTAGTCTTCTGTTCACAATACAGTTACAAAGCTGTTTATTTATAAGGCTGTGTGGTCACTATTCTCCAACATCACACAAAGCAGGATGCCAAGGGAAGGCAACTCAGAATGGGACCTTTGGCAATGACCATCTCTCCTGAGCAATATTCTTACCACTCAGCACAAAGCCTTAATGCGTTCGCAGTCCATCAAGGACTATCCATCATTCCTCCTGTCTCCTCCCTTATGTTTGAACTCTTCTATTTGTGTCAATTAAATTCAGAAAATTGCGTTCAAACAACATTAAGGTTTTGACACAAAGTTTCAAAAGTGGTTGCTAAGCAAGGTAGAGCCAAGAGCTGGTATTTCATCACTTTCCACCTACCACAGCTATGAAAGAGTTGGGTGTATCCGAGGGACAAAATGCCAGCTCTCCTTACAATTCCTCCAAAGGTGATGTGCTGGTTTCCAACCAGGAGATGTAATTCTTTTTAATAAACAGGACTAATTAGGAGTGTATATTTAGCAAAATGGTGCACCCATGGCTCTCCAGGGCATCACAAAGCATTAGCCCCAACAGATGAGTTATCAGTACGGCAAGATCATTTGCTTTGTCAAAGAAAAAAACATTAAAACTGTGCTGCTCAGCCAGACAAACCTTAAGACTGACCCCAGAGAAATGGGATGTCTTTCCACTCCCCTTCCCTGGGAAGGTGTCCCAACCCCAGAGCAGAGCCAGGAAAACTCAGTTGTTTCTGCTCTACTTTATGTCACTGGAAGATGTACTCAAACTGGTTTTATAGGGCAGTTGAGACCTTTCCTACTGGGCAGAGAGCAGGAATCATTCAAATACCAATACCTGTGGAGGCTAATTATGGGTATCCCCATGGGGTTTATTTCACAGAGGACAGTAAGAGCTGATGCTGTCTCCAAGCTTCATGCTCTGCTTAGATCAAGCAGATCTGCTGTTCCTTTCCTCTTTGCGAGAGGGATATATAAACAGGGAGCTGACTCCGTGCACATCTCAGTGTCTGCTGGGTACAATCAGGGAGATTTGTTCCATTTCACATTTGCAGCTAATCAGAATTTTATATAGATCCTGAGTTTATAGGGGGTTTTTATATATAATAATTGCAAAGGTTATACTTTTTTTCCTTTTTTTTTTTTTCTTTCCAAAGGAAGACAGAAAAAATGTTGATATTGTGACATTTGTAATTTGTCATAGTAGGAATTTGTCATAGTAGGAATTTTTATTTCGCTGGTTGGCAGATATCAGTCATTACTAATGGCATCATGATGTATTCAAATAGCTTCCTTTAGCTGCTTCTACTTATCTTATTTTTTTGCACTACCATTATAGGACTTTGTCGCAGACTTTCAATGTTTATTTCCAGATAAATTGCAATTTTATTCCTTGGAGAATTTTCTATGCTCCCCTCATGTCAGCTGTAGCACCTGTTCCCATTGCAGAAAGAAAGAAATATGTGCTGTGAAAAAGTTGGACTGAGTTAGTCATTCAAACTGACTTTCAATTTCAAACTTAGACCCCCACGTTTTCAAAATTTGCTTCAAAAATATGCTATAAAGCAGATATTTTTTTTCCTTACTTCCAAATATCAGTGGGCTTCTCAGATGTATTTCTTTATCAAAATCTAATATATGTTTGAATTATATCATTACTGACTAGTAAATAATATTAAATTATCATGCATAAAAAATTAAATACACTTGGAAATTAAATTGCCATAGTTTGAAAAGGAAAATCCTGCATTAAAAATATGAATATTCTGAGTATATTACATGCAGAAACTTTCATTTCAATGTTTTACACTTTGTAGGACATCTTCCATTGCAAATGGAAAAAAAAAAAAGTTAAGAAAATGAATTAAAATAACAACTGCCAGTAGAAAATTCTTCCAACAAAAATATCCAGCTGATCTGAATGTTCAGTTTGTAGTAGCAAATGAAGCTTTTTGTTTGTTTGATTTGCTTTATAGCTGTTTGGGGTTTTTTTTCCCCGTGATGTTCCCCACATGATATGTCAAGAAAATGATCCTTATAAAAAGGATACCCCTACCCCCCCACCCTCAAAGCACCCAAACCCAAAGAGGCTGCTGACCAATGAATACAGTCTTTTCTTTTTTCCTCACCAGTTCAAGAGCTGCCACACAAGGAAGTACAGTTCCACTACATGTTTCAAGAGGTTTCTGAGTGAAGTAAGATCATTTATGCTCCCCAAAGCATTGGGATGGGGAAGGTGGATATGAGGCTGGACCACAGAGGGGGACCCCTCTGTTCCCCCCATCCTCATCCTGCCTGATGTATCTTGGACGAACAAGAGTGTCGTATGGGGCTGCCCAAGGATGACTCAGGAAAGCAGCTTTAATGGTCTCTCAGTGGGAGAGAGAGAAAATGGACTGCCAAAGAGGGAGGCTTTGAAGCCAGGAATGCTTTTGCATTGTGTGTGCTCCATGGCGTGACAGCCAGGCAGGAGGAGAGCACACACAAAAAATGCCCATTAAGGAATCAAAAGAGTATATGGCTCCTTGCTGCCTTGATCCTGTCTTCAAAGACAGCAACCTCCTCTTCTTCTGCAAGGCAAAGCCTGTGCAGATCATTGCCTGGCATGTAAGAGCATCACTGGGACTGCAGGACAGGGCAGGACTCAATGTGGGAATAGGAAGGCACTTCCAGTTGCCCATGCTGGGGTACCTAGCAGCCCCGAGCTCACTTACAACATCAATGCTGGCTTTTTTTGGCTACAAACGCAAAGTCAAAGCCATATAGTTTATGAATATGTTCCAAAGCCCATGGTATAGCACAGAAGAAGTTCTAGAATGAGTTCTGAACTCTGACCTGAACCACATTGACCTCAAGGCAAAAATTTCTACATGCCACCCTTGTCAGCTGCTTGGTTCAAAACAGTACAAGGCAACGTCAGGCTGATCTGACCTTCAGCAGCTGGAGGCAGCAGCATCTGGGGGACAGTTCCTTTGTGCCATCCCTCGACCAGTTCCACAGTGGTGGCATCCCTGTGGCTGTCTGGGAACATGCAGTTCCTGGACACATACATGTCTTCTGGCTAAAAATGTTTACTGAGAGATCCGGGATGGCCATTTCATCTGGACTGCTGGAAGCAGGTTGGCATCATGTACTTGAGCATTGCCTTCTCAGATCTCTGTAAGAAATGACAGAGCACAGCCCAAATATATTCCCTTAACTTCCTTTCAAGCCATTCAGGGTCTGTGAAACATTACAGTTTTACTGGTACCACCTTAGTGCAATGAAGTTTTCAAGATAAAAAGATCACAGTGCTTGAATAGCTCTGGGTTTAATACCACGAGGTGTTTCCACAGTGTTTCCATCACTGGCAGCACAGGGAGCACACACGGTTACAGAAGCTCTCCAATATCATGCTAATAGGCTCGTGGATGCAAGTGCACTTCATCTACCTCAGTCATACCAGAAAAATGCTGCCTTTCAATCTCACAAAACATTAATAAGGTAAAAGATCTCAGGGTATTAGGGACAAAATTCTCACACTGGAAAAAGTGTTAATGGTTTCTGCAAGGACCATTCATCAGCCAGCTGCACTGCAGCATGGGATGGGGGCACACAGGGATAGCGCCCGGTACTTCACCACTGCTTGTTTTGTAATATGAACAGAAATGCAAAAATATCCTAGGAGAGTGATAAAGCTCAGTCTTAACTGTTTGCCTTTGAATGGTTAGAAAACCCGAGTCAGACGACAGTGCTCAGATCCATCATGCACAAGTCTGCCAGTGCTCCGTGAGCAGCAGGGATCTTGCACTTGTCCCCCAACAGCGTCCTTGGGCTCTGCACCCCCCAGGTGCCGTGGGCTAGTGGGGTGAGGGCAGGCTGCTGTGTCCTGCCAGGCTATGCTCGGGAGCCAGCCTGGCACAGAGTTGGTGGAGGTGGATGTGTTCATCCTTCTCTGTCTGAGAAGGTATTATTTGTCATTGGCTTTTCAGAGCAGACCTGTATTTAGACACCTACCTGCATCCATTTACTGTGGACTTATCCTTTCACTAACCTGGACACCACTGCATACATCAGGTGGGGATTAGAAATAACCCTCCTTACCCTCCACGTCCAGACAGAAAACATCAACCACCAGTGCTGTTTAAAGCTGGAATATCAAGTATCTTTGTTAACTACCTGGGGACATGTGAAGGTTAAAAACTGACTGCAGAAAGTGCTCAGGAGGTTTGTGTTCAGCATATATGTACTCACACACACATGCAGAGAGTGCTCACTGAACATTGTTAAGGAGCTACAAGGTAATGAGGCTAAAGTGTGCATGGCTTATTGATACACTGGTTTAGGCTTTATTGTAGCTTGCTTTAAATTTTTCCCTGACTGTGTCTCCCCACAGTCCATACACAGATTTAACCTGAGGCAGCACCAATGAAAAGTTGTGAGAGCAGGCATTAGTCTTTTACAGTTAATAAATATTCTTATTTTCTACAGGCCTTTGTGAAGACACTAATGATCCCTGACATTTGAATAAAATATGTCACTACTGTCCATCTGAGATCACTCTCGTCATACGAATGCTGTTGTAGGACAAGCCATGGATTGTAAAGAATGGCAGAGTTCTATCAGGCTCAGCATCGATGTCAATACTTCTTCTGCAATTATAAAGCATATCAATTATTAATATACAATTAGAGTTATTACAATTTTGTAGAAGCTTAAGAATGGATTTCCACTTTTAGTCAATCAAACATGCTTTTGAAAATGAAGAATTGCATGAAGATGAAAAGCATTAGTCACAAATTTGGGTTTTAGCAAATATTGCCTTGGTGATAGGAAATTATGTCTTTATTTATATTTTAAACAACGTAGAGGTTTCATAGGACTCTGCAAACATTCTGCCTTTGCCATTTAATCAAAAAGGAATTATTTAGAAGGGAATAAGTCCCATGTGTGGCATATAACAGTTATGGTTTTCTAGGTCCCTCCCCGAAGACATTCACAAGGCCAATGGTGGCAAACACAAAAATTAAAGCTGGAACCTTTCTACACTGCCTTCCCTTGAAAAACTAAATAACTGATTGCCAGATAATTGTTAGTGAGAGCAAGAGCTTGTTTACCTATCAACTGGCTAGGATCCGAATGAAATAATTACACTGCAGCATCCTTGGCTTCCCTGAGCACAGCACCGGATGACAAGTGAAAGGCCCCACCCCATATCTCTGAGGGACCAAGAGGAGGGGGAGGGTTGAAAGCCAGAGGGACTCCAGATTCAAAGGTACATACTCATGTAAGTGCTGAGACAGCCCTCCTGAGACTTCTCTGTCTTTGGAAGCCTGATGTTGTCCACATCAATGGAAAAAAACCAGCAAAATAGATTTATTTGTGCTGTTCACTGCAGACACATTTCTCCCTGCTGCAGGGACCAGAGGGTGATTTTGGCATCCCAGCGGGGAGCCTGAAGTCAGGCAGGATAAATCCATGTCTGGCTGTGTTTGGGGATGCAGGTCCAATGTCTGATCTGCAGCGGCATCGCACGCAAGACTGTGTTCTCCATGGGGTGGCTGCTGGCCGTCTGCTCTGTGTGGCCACTGGCAGGGTGGCCTAGAGCGTGTGGGGCTCTCTTGCAGCCTGGCATGGCAGGACCATGCCCATGGCTATGTCTGAGGCTGCTTCTCAGTGATCTCGAGAGATAAAGGAATCAGCC
Source organism: Megaceryle maxima (assembly GCA_024605025.1). Taxonomy (NCBI): domain Eukaryota; kingdom Metazoa; phylum Chordata; class Aves; order Coraciiformes; family Cerylidae; genus Megaceryle; species Megaceryle maxima. The sequence continues at coordinate 656 of JANHGN010001275.1, read as the reverse complement.
ATTCCATGAAAACTCAGCTCTCTGCCTATCTGCAATTTCTTGCATTTTTATACTTTATGAAACCTGAACTCCATCCTGAGGTGATTCCCATATATGAACAAGTGGAGATCCGAGCAAAAGGAGACATCAGCTGCTGTGTGAGCCAGAAACCAAGTTACTGCAGTCAGCTGTGGGAGAAGATGACCTTCATTGTCTATACTGTTAGGCCACTATCAACTTTCTATTTCTGTGTTAGACTTTTTCCCCTGCCCAAGGAACAGAAATAGGGTCAGCCTGACTTCTCACACTTTTACAAAGAATCACAGACCTGTGATGTCCAGCTTTCAGTAGCTACATGGGAGGAGGGGGCTAAAGGTATGATATGTATCATCTGAAGTTCCTTGCAAGTCCATCCAGCCTGTAGTGGCAGCTTTCGTTAAGTTTTGCCATGAAGAAGATTCACAGGAGACAGGAACCAGTCTGTGATTCTGTGAAAAGAAAGTGGGGAAATTACGAAGTTTGACAATGATTAAAGGCATTATCTAACCCCTTCTTCTGGTACTAAAGAGCCATTAATCATAGTGTGGATATGGATTTATGTAGTGCTCAGCAGTGACCATGAAGGAAATAATGCTGACTATCCTAAAAAAAAAAAAAAAAAAAAAAAATATATATAT